>JABSTQ010004482.1:0-68441 GCA_013358835.2 Ixodes persulcatus | reverse complement strand
AACATTCCGTGCAATCGAAAAAGGTTTTCGAGAAAATATGAAAATTGGTTTGTGTTCTATTGATACCAGGCATTTATACAGTCATGGGGAACATTACGATGTTTTTTCAAGTAAAAAACAGAAAGAGCTCATTTTTGTGAATGTGGCCCATAGGAGATTCAGTGCGAACAAAATTGTAGAGCCGTGGAATAAAATCTATATACGCGTCCAAAAACAAAAATATTCCCGGGAAACATTACAATCTATGTCGCTGCTCAGTTGGAATTCTCCTTTTAGTGTGCGCGCCATGGCGTTCGTGTCCAAAAAAGTTGGGGATGATCCGCGCATTTCATCGGCAAATTTTGCGAAGAACTTGATGTTACATGGCATAAGTCACGTGACATCATAGCATCACTCGAGGCCACGACTTGACACGTAACATCAATTCAACGTCAAAGCACGTGACCTACCGTCACGCAAAAATTTTGCCTTCAATATAACGGGAATATTGACATGGCATTCACAGACGTCACGCAAGTTTCCCCCATATGTTTAGCGGGAAACTTGGCATCACGTGAATGTACGTCACGTGATCTGACAACGAAAAAATTTTCTCCAATAAATTGAGCATGACAATAGAAACCACGTGATTTGATGTCCGTGATTTCATAGTATCAGGTGACAACTTGACTGGACTCCTGTCGCGTCGAGTGACGTCAATCTGCCGCTAAATTTAACGGGGAAATTGACGTCTTGTGACCTGACGTGGCGTAAAAGAAAAAAAATCATGTCACGCTACCTTGTTTTACACGACGTCGACGTCATTGTATTGCAAGTCACGTAACCACGTCGCATGACGTCAGCTTACCTGACGTCAAAACAATACGTGACACCATAATGTAGTAGGAGTTCCGCGCTGAATTCAGCGAGAAAATATCGCGTGACCATGTGATGCATATTTCCCGTTAAATTTCGGGGGAAAATGAATAAACAACGTCCTTCTTTACTTTCTGAAATTTCTGTTTATTATCTTCTAAATATTGCTAGGCAATGACGTTGCATACGTTCAACGTTCTAGCAACATAAATGTTTAGCGACACTCTGCGTTTCCAGTCGTCAGACGCCTACGTTCACGAAGAGCTTTATCAGATAGTTTAACGCATACCATCTGTACACTTGGCAGTTGTTCCTAGAATGAAGCTATAATTCCGCTAGTCGGTCGGATAAACCTCGCGATCTTCAAAAGCATTCCACACTCTCCAGCTCCTCCCTGTCAGTGCGCACAGGTGGTCGAGCTCTTTCTCGCCTACCCCTCTGGTCACATGACCTCCCCGTCAACCAATCAGCGTCGAGCACCTCACTTCTCCTCTCCCACCCGTCAACCAATCAGTGTCGTGCCTCGCTGTGACGCATTTATCCAGGCTTCACTTTTATCTGGGCATCACGAAATGCCGAACGCCTAGCGAAGCAATCTTTCAAGTTCAAATATTTATACTATAGCCCCATTCCACATTCCATTCATTACAGAAGTTCGAAAACCAAAATCGGTAATAAAATATTTCTGTTTTTGGCGTGTTTGCACATTGCTGAGTTGACTTTTTTCTTAATGATATTGATATAGTTTTTGCCTGGCTGTCCTATTTCCTCAAGAAAAACAATGTGAACCTAATAGGTCCTATAGACCCCGTCGAGGGCAGCAAAGGTAATACACGAGCCGTGGCCGTATAATAAGACGGGTGTCAAAAGTGAGCTTCCTTAAAAAGTTATCCCCTTCGACGCGTTTCACGCCCCTTTCTATACAGCGTTGTGTACGAATTTCCCGTAGTTGGAAAAAATGCAACAAGTCATCGTGTGTCAACCAACTCCACCTAGAAGAGAAGGCCTGCGCGTGACGACATCGTTGGTGGATCCTCGTCCTTCAGCATTTCAAGAGCGACGGTAAAGTCTAAATTAGTAGACCCGCAGTCGACGTGACGATTAGATGGAATCAATCAATCAATCAATCAATCAATCAATCAATCAATCAATCAATCAAACAATCAAACAATCAATCAATCAATCCCCCGTTCCATACGTCATCCCCAGTAAATCCAAGCGCCGCGCCGCCTTCGTGCGCCGAGGCGTTGATGACGGGGAAAGTTCGAGATGGGCGTCGAAATTGCCAGTTTGTTTATATTGTGCCTCATAATAAAAATACCGTGCCAACTAAGTAGATATCGATCTTAGTTGGCTTGGATACTGCAACGAGTGTGAAAGATTTTCAACATGCCTCTTTCTTTTGCGCTCCTTGATTAAATAACCCCTTACACAAACGGCCTCCACACAATGAGGTCTGCTCAAAACGGCCGACAGCAAATCTTTTCATTCGCTGCAAGAAAATATTGACTTCGAAAATATTAGGCCACCACGAAAAATACATAAAAACAGAGTGGCTTATTCTATACGGAACGAGTTCATAGATTGTCCCCCTTCTTCTGGGTGCGAAGAATTCGCTCTTGCTCAGCGACCCCGGAAGTGTATTCTACATTGCGGGGGGGGGGGGGGGGGGTGGCGCTAGAGGTAGAAATAAAAAAAGGGGACGGGGAGTGAGCAAAATTTAAATTGAAAAAAAAAAAACATTACAAATATTTTACTGTTTATAGAGGGTTTATTATCCCTACCTATACGGTGTGTCCATACATCCATACTAGTACCAGTACGCCTTTTTAAAGTCAAGAACATTCCAACCCGATATCGTTTCATGACCCCTCTAATTACTGACTTTTTTGTTTTAAATTCATTTATTTACTCCTATCCTACATATGGGGACTTGAACAATAAAGCAAAACATAGAGCAGAGTAATCTCGGTGGTGAAAGTATTTAAGGCTCAAACCGCCTCGTCCACACTCTTCCAATAACTGAACTCTCGTGTCCCAATCTAACAGACTTCTGCATACAAATAGTAAAAGAAATAATTAAGAATGAATGGAATTGTAATATAGCAACCACTGTCATTTCGGGCACATTTAAGGGCATCTCTCATGAAGATCAAGGAGGCATTTTCAAACTCCTCTCCTACATGCTGTCTGTTTTAAGAGTAAAATGTTCCAATTAGTATTGGAAATGGTCTTGTTTCTTCTAAGTTCACAAAATTTAGAGCTTCGCAGCCATTTAGACGTATTACTCTAAGCCAGGGGTTGCCCGGCTGACCCGGCATAAAAGCCGCAGACGAAACCCCTAACTTCCAGAAATCGCATAAAAAAAGCGAGAAAAAAAAGGGGGGGGGGGTCCAAACTTTTTTTTAGAACATTAAATGCAACTTGAACTACTTTAGATCTATCCAAGTCAAAAGCAGTTCAACTGTACGTACGTATGGTAGCGGTAGCACCGGACCAAACCCCAACCTGTCTCGATTTAAAACTCGTTCCTTTTCTCTTTTTGGGGAAGCGCTCATGTGGCCGGGAGGGAGGCGGGAAAGGGAGGGGGGTGTTAGGTATACTATGAAGCCACGAGCCGCACTTTAACACGCAAAGAGCAACAGCTTGGCCACTCCTGCTCTAAGCTAAGCATAAAAAGTCATACCTCAGAAGCTCGAAAAAAAATTGCAGCGGTCATATCACTCGATGGCAGAAAAGGTGTCTCTCACTGGCAGATCAGACACGGGCTCCGGAGTAGTTGCTTGCAGTAACTGCCTCTCGAAAACTTTTGGGGGACATCTCAAGAGCCGGCATTTTGAAATGCCAGTTAGTGGTTAGAAAGGAATGCTTTGGGAGGTTCACCGATATTTCTTTTTGCGTGTTTTAAACTTGTCGCTTCGGAGGAAACTTTCCATATGGAACTACACTACACGACCAAAAATATATATTAAAAAAATAATGTGTAGCATATATGTTGCTTGAGTAGCCTTCAGCAACACGTGCTTGCCTTCCAACCCACTGTTGTCCGTACAACGCGTCGAGGGTGCCCCAGTACAATAGAGGGCTCCCTGGTCGTCCTTCCGTCTGGTTTCAATTAGAAGAGACCTCAAAGAACCGACAGCGTCGACTGCTTTGCTCCCTCCGACGAGGAGTGTGGGAGGCAACGCTTAGATTTTGTTGCTCTAATACAGTTTTTTTACAACGAGCTCACAAACGCCAGCTCGTCTAAAGAGGGTAACATTGTGGCATCCCTGTTTCCCCATTAAAAAAAAAAAAAAGGGGGGGGGGGGAAGGGTGGGGGGAATGGCAGGACGTCAGAAAGTCAGGGCCCATAGACTCCTCTTTTGTTCAACTTTTAGGTCTGAGCTATTCTAAACTAAAACCGACTATCATTTTTTTCCAAATTTGCGGGGACCAGCACGGGGCCACCTGGGGCCCTGGGCTGCAGCCCCCTCAGCCAGTACCTTAATTTGGCCCTGGGGGAGAGGGAGGCCTCGGGCCAAATTCACGGGGCTCAGCATATTGCCCAGCACCCGCGGAAAATCAAAGCGGGGGCTCAAACCCCCCCCCCCCCCCACCCCCCCCCCCGGTTCCGGGGTCCCTGCTCTCGCTTCTCCCAAAGAAAACTCGGCAGTCGAACACGGCTAAAGCACTGCTGAACTGTACCTACAAAAAACGTGATGGACCGTAATTTTCTTCGGCTTTGCATTATTTTAACATATTGGACATCAAAATGTGGGGGCCGCTCACTCGTTGCTTTAAACACTAACATTAACGTTGACATCGTCTGCTTGAGGGAAACACACGGCACAGACGGGATCGTTTCCTACTTCCGTAGAAACTTCAAGACTCGAAACTGGTGCGGAAACTGGCCCTAGTACTTCGACCTCCTGAACGCGAGTGCGGTCTACGATCAGGAAACGTTGGTCGTCTTGCCGAGTTACATTCTGAAGCAAGACATTCTGCGTTTGATCACTTCGAAGATTTATAACTTTCCTCTGACCACATGGATCATTATCGCCGGTCAATGGAATCATCTCGAGGACGCGGCATCATCGCATGAACTTTTCTGCAGAGACATCGTCGTCCGGCAACACACCGCCTCTATCGCTGAAGATCGCTTTTGGGACTGCAAGTCACGACGCACGATTGGCAAGAGGAAACTTCTGGAGGACATTTTGCTAGAGAAGAAGCGATCATCCAAATGGACTAGATTATCCTCGAAGACACTGAAGGTAGGATGCACATCTGACGGTGGGCCCAACGCCACATGTAGATATGATTCCCTGACTGTGGTCAGGAGTCTTCTGGGGGTCCTGAACGTCAGCTACGAGATGGCCAGAGTCGGAGATCACAAATGGATGTTCAACCTATTGTGGAAGCGGATCGACGTCTTGGACGCGAACATTATCCTCTCGGAGTACCGCCGATCTCACATCTTCTATCCTGCCTTCCTGTTCGAAGATCAGGCGGTGTACTACGTAGGAGGAAAGGCCACCTGGCAGAACGGCATGCACCTGAATTCCTCTCTTGCCGAGTTTCTAGCGCTACTCTTGGCCGCCGCAATTCTGTGTCTCGCGTGCTTTTGCTTCCTCAACTATCGCGATCTCGGGCCTCTAGGATCTGACATCGGAGCCATCGGTATGGTTGTCGTGGCTTCAGTGCTCTCTTTCTCTTAACCCGTTCCAAGCTCATTTGAGAGATCAAATTTCGGTCGCACTGTCCTCTTTTACCGAATACTGGGAGGCTCGTCCTTAGCGATATTCTTCCAGAGCCTCTTGACATCGAGCTCTAGTCACGCTGTCTCCTGGGAAGCGGACGACACGCAAAAAAAGTTGATCCCGAATCTTGTGGCTGGAACTGTGTCGGTGTGTGTGCAACAGCCCTTTGTCCACGGGTCCCTGCTCAAGCAGAGGGTGAATGACTCGGACCTCTTGGGACATATGGCAAGGACCTTCAGGCGCAACTCGACCATTGTGGCAACCGTCGACGAATGCCTCGACCGCGTGGTAAGAAGGACTCACGTGTTGTTCACGCAAGTCCGCTGGCACAGTGAGCTACAGAAGTACGGGAGGAAGATCGTTCGCGGAAAAGAGACCATGGTGCCCTCGTTCGGCAGCACTCCCGTCAAAAGGACTTCCCCCTGAGACACGAGTTCGCAGCGGTGTATCGAAGGCTCGATGAGACCGGTCTTAGGTCGTCCCAATCAAAGTTTGAGAGATGAAAGCGGTCGACAGTCGGAGAGTCGGCGGCTCCTTTGGATGCCCGACGATTCGTCATCTTGTACTTGCTGGTCTCGTCGCTGCGGCAATGGTTCTTGCACTTGAGTGGTTGACGTTGCTGACCTACTTTTGATGGGATGTTGTCGGATGCAATTTATTTGTTTACTTGCTAGGTAGACACAACATCTTTTCGGCATCACATTACTAAAAAAATACAAAATAAACTGGTGATATTCGAGTCGAAATATAATGAAAAAAAAAAAAACTGTCCCCGGGAACAACTTTCTGTGGGAATGGAAGCAAAAGTAGACGCATGCGTGCCTAATGCCTCTTTATTATTGAGCACGTGCACTCTTCCTCTCATCGGAAATGCCACTGAAAGTTGTGCCCGAACATGGGCTACAATGGTGCAAACGAAAATGAACCAATATTGGAATATTTGTGTCAGGATATAACCCAATATCTGACTTTTTCAGCTAAAAATTAATGCCCGGATAAAACAGGCGAAAATCATTTGTGAATAAAAAGTAAATATTATAAATCAGATAAAACATCTCGCGCTGCATATACGTTGCTTGGGGGGTAGAGGCCCAGTCAGGCAGAAATGCCTTTTGTCTCTACCTCCCTACCGGGCCTGGCCCGTGAGAAACCAAATAAACTTCAAACTTCAAACTTCAAACTATCAGTTGATTTCTACAGTTGATGTCACGGCACTTGTCACATTCACACACAAAAAAAGATGATTAAACCACTATCACAGGTTTTGGTTTGCAATTTTACTTTCATAAAACCTTACTAATTAAATAAGTGAATGTTTCCTAGGCGAAATATGTAGATAGAGATGCCTTCCTGCGTCAGTTCTATCAAATGATACTTAGTAAATTGGTTCTGTATAACATAAACTGCTAATGGCTAGTCTTGCATATCAGCCTGGGCACTTTGTGAAGCGATCAACACGCACAGATACATCATTCGGTAAACACAGCAAAGGTTGCACGGGGAATACAAGTTTGTGAATGGTGTTTTTTGTGGTATAGCATGACACGACACTTTTCTCGGTGGTGCTGGGGTGCATCCGACTTAAACATTTGCTTGGAAAGCGTCGCAGTTTCCGGTGACCAGGCTCTTTCAATGATCATTGACCGGTTCTCTTGAACGTTTATCTGGTGTATATGCAAATAAACGAAAGATGTTGCGTTTTTTTTTGTGTGGAGAGGGGGTGGAGTGGGGGATGGGGAGGGGGAGAAAACGAATTCGAGAAATGTGTAATTTATTTTTCATCGTAATACTTGTTGTATTTAAGTTATTTTTACTAATTCCTAAAACACATAAACAATTGGCGGTGGTTTTCATTTGGGAGTCAAATGAACTCAAAATAAATATTCGCATTGATTCTAAGTATTGTTAAACTTGTAGTCACCATCATTGTTCATGCGTAGGGAGGCTTCTCGCCACAGAAAAGTGGGGACTGCAAAGAGTTGCTTTAGCAGTGTAATTGCTTCCACCCCCTGTTTTTAGCCGTCCTTTTGGATACTCTATACCAAGTGCGCACGGAAATACACTAATACAATGGCGTGAGTCGGTATATATCACAGTGTCTTTCGTCTGTGTGTCTTTTGCCAAATAACGCAATAAAGAATTTCTGAAGACGAAGGAGTATTTTTTTGCTTCATCTTAGATAAAAGGAAACTACAGCAAAACCTACAAGCACTAGCGAGTATTGTTGGTAAGTAATCCTCCTTAGCCCCGGTGTGGCACTTGGCTGCTTTATTATATTGCCTCAATTATTATATGTTGCAATCTTCGACAAAGTGCAATCGCCACAATGCTGCGGTGCATTTGTCAGTAACTGTGCTATCATGACACGCATTACGCACAAGTTGCATCGAAATAACTTGCTATGTCTGTCTGAATGTTTAAAACTTGAATTACAACCGAAATTTACATTTGCTAGTTTTATGAAACGTACAGAAGAAGGCGCATATTCCTCAATAATCGGATAATATTCTAGACATGTCTGTAAAAAAAGGTCAAATCGTATCAAAGGAATTAAAGGAAATCAAACGAAGGTCACAAGTTGAAACTGCATCGTGTGTTCCCTTCTTTAGTAAATATCTTGGAGCTTGAGGGAAAGACCATGGGCAGAATGATTTGTAATTCAGCCAACCTTTAGACACCAAGGCTGCATTGTTGTACAGGGTGTCCTCCAAAACAAATGTTCAGGATTTCTTCACCGAAAACATAAGCTACGAATCGCCGAACGCCCATTCCAGTCCAAAGGTAGCGTTAGTGGTCCGAACCAGATGTAAAAGTTGAAGAAATAACCGTTATCCTATTCAGAAGTTATTCCCTAAGTAATGTTTTGAAAATTTCTATGGGAAAATGAAAGCCTGCGGGGCTCTCGAATGCATGATGTTTAATTGATCTAGTTACCGAAAACGTACGAAAACGGGCCCAGGTTTACCATTAAAACTTCCACAAAATATCTTATAACTTCTGAATGAGATAACGGTCAGCTCTGAAACGTTTGGCCAATAGCGCTACATTTGGGCGGACAATAAGGGTTTGACAATCCATAGTTTATTTTTGCGGTGGAGAAAAATTGTCTGGGGCTGGGACACGAGACTCGGGTAGCTCGTGGTGGAATAGATCTCGACCAGGAAACAACCGGCATTTGTCTCCTTCTTGAAGCGACCGAAAACACCCGCACAATCTGGTGGAGGTGCGGGGTTTCCTTGCCATACTCCAGAGGAAATTACGTCCGGTTGAATTCCGTTCCCATCTGAGCAACCTGGAGCTATAAACTCGGATCCGATCGTCTTCTTGTCCGGAAAACAAATCCTTGCAGTTTCCGGAGGTAAAACTGCAAGCACTCTGTTCCAATATAACCCTCCTCGTTCCCCCACAAACCTCATCGACATTACAATCAATACTCATCATTCGGCAGTATCTGTTATGCACATCGACGTATTCAACCAACCGCGCAAAGTAAAAACTCCTTTGAGAAACTCTTTCCTACGCAGCGCTGGAAGCGAGCTGATTCCAGCCTCCGCCATTTGCACAGCCACCGTAGTCATCCAAGACCGCCTCTACATCGTAGAATTCATAGTCTTGCCAGAATGTATGTACGAAATTATTCTTGGTTGTGACTTTCTTCAATCTGCACATGCGGTCATTGATTACAGAACTTCAGAATTATCGACAGACTGAGATACGTACGCTCACGCGGTTCATTCAGAACAAGACAACAAGCTACGCCTCGTCGAAGATCTAGAACTTCTGCCTCACCAGACGTCGTTGCTTTACTTGAAAACACCCCCTCACTTGACAGGGGATATTTTCCTGACACCACACGACGAAGTCCTTTTGAGAAAAGGAATAATTGTGCCCTATACACTCGTCACTGTTTCTTCGGGGCGTGTTACGCTCGCCGCCACCAACACGACTAATCAACGCGTACTCTTACCAGTTGGCTTTTCTCTTCCAAATGCTGAGTCTACTCAGAATACAACCATCGCCACGCTAATTGAACAGGAAGCTGCAACGTCGACTAAAACGCCTTTCTCGCCATCTACATCAAACCTACTTTGGAAAACAATTGATTCATCGCTATCCAGTGCAAAACAACACCAGCTATTCTCTGTATTGAACAAATACAGAAGTATATTTGAACACTCATCCCCTTTTTTTGGAAAGACTAATCTGGTAGAACACCGCATTGAAACCGGAGACTCCGCAACTATCCGACACCGACCATTCCGCGTTTTGCTCAGCGAGCGTAAGATGATTCAAGAACACGTTGACGAGATGCTTCAAAAAGGTGCTGTACGATATTCCTCAAGTTTATGGTCATCACCCGTAGTTTTAATCCGAAAAAAAGAGGGGCCGGTACGTTTTTGCATTGACTACCGCCGTCTAAACAAAGTTACCCGCCGGGACGTTTACCGGCTTAAACGCATTGATGACGCCTTAAATTCCTTGCATGGATCCTTTACTTCTCATCACTTGACTTACGATCGGGATATTGACAAATTCCAATGGCTGAGAAAGACAAAGAGAAAACGGCCTTCACAACTCCAGATGGACTTCACGAATTTAATGTAATGCCTTTCGGACTTTCTAACGCACCCGCCTTATTTGAAAGAATGATAGATGTAGTTCTTCGCGGCATGAAATGGAAGACCTGTATGTGTTATTTGGATGACATTATTGTGTTTTCTGCTACGTTCCACGATCACTTGCTTCGACTGTCCCAAGTTTTCTCGTCCCTTACTAATGCGGGGCTTCAGCTCAACACCAAGAAATGTAACTTTGGTGCCAAAAAACTGAAAGTTCTTGGCCACATCATCAGCAAAGCAGGTTTGAGCCCAGATCCTGAAAAAATTGTGTGGTTACGGATTTTCCTTGCCCAACAAACGTGAGGGAACTGAGAAGCTTCCTAGGCCTCGCTTCCTATTTCCGTTGTTTCGTTCGAGCATTTGCAGCAATCGCTGCTCCGTTGCATCGGCTGCTTCAAACAGACGTCCCATTTGTATGGACAAAACCTTGCTCAACTGCGTTTACTTCTCTTCAAGCCATACATCACCGCCTGTTTTGTGCTTCTCGATCCTACGGCCTCTACAGCCCTCCACACCGACGCAAGCGGACACGGATTAGGAGTTGTGCTGGTGCAGCAGTAAAATAAGTCATCTCTAAAACAGGTCATTGCGTATGCCCGCCGAACCCTAACGAAACCAGAAACGAATTACTCAACTGCTCAACGAGAATATCTTGCCGTAGTGTGGGCAATAAACAAATTTAGACCTTACCTATACGGCCGCCACTTCAAGGTAGTAACCGATCACCACGCTCTATGCTGGCTTTCGTCCATCAAGAACGTCTCCGGCCGTCTCGGACGCTGGATACTTCGTCTTCAAGAATACGAATTCGCGGTAATACACAAATCAGGGCGTAAACACAGTGATGCTGATTCACTTTCACGCTACCCTGTTCCACCGAGCACTATGCATGACGCAGAAGTTTCGACCACCGTCCCACCTTCGATTCTCGCCATCATTTCATCTCACAACTTTCCCTCCACCCAACATTCTGACCCCTGGATACGACCAATACTTCAACACCTCAATGGAACCCTCCCCTCTACTAAACAGAGATTTGTTAAATAGACACAAAACTTCAGTCTAATTGACGGTCATCTCTATTGCCGGAATTACGTGCCCGAAGGTCGACGCTGGTTGCTGGCTGTTCCATCCGAATTCCGTACCGAAATACTTCATCATTTCTATGACGACCTCGCTGCAGGACATCTCGGTCTTTTCAAGACCTACGCTCGCATCCGCAATTGTTTCTTCTGGCCCGGTATGCGTTGCACGATTCCTTCTGCACCACATCATCCTACGACATGGCGCCCCCCCCCCCCCCCCCCCCCCCCCAGGTCGGACTCACAGCCCGGGGACACTCCTTTCTGGCAGAAACAGTCGAAGGTCTCCTCCAAGCATGCAAGGTGGACCATCGCACGACATCGCCTTACTATCCACAAACAAACGGCCTCACCGAGCGCTTCAATCACACCATAACAAAAATTATTTCAATGATTATATCAATTCGGATCATTCCAACTTGGACACTATTCTTCCCTTTGTTACGTTCGCATACAACACGGCAGTTCAGACAACGACTGAAGTTTCCCCATTTTATTCGCTCTGTGGCCGTGACCCATCCTCAACCCTCGACACAATCCTACCTTATTCTAACGAACATCCTGACAATTCGACCTCATGACCCAATTCACGTCCAGTTCCAAAGCCTCTCGTCAGCTTGCAGGATCTCCCACACAGCAACACCAAGACGCATCAAGACGTCGTTATGACGCCCAACACTGTGACGTACACTACCTTCCAGGGGACCTCCCCAGGTAGCACCGAGTTCTGGGCCAAATTTGGCTTTTGTCTGGGAGTTTAGGGTGTCGGCGGTGTTCGAAATTGCCGGACAAGAATTTGAGACGTCCGGCCCGGAGCTTAGGCGAAAGGCATCTCTTCTTCTTTTTATTGTCGTCGTACCGGCTCCCGAGATCCACTGAGTGAGCCAGAGCGAGAGTCTGCACGAGCAACTCGCGCTCGCTGTGCTCGGTTCAGTGGCGCGCCCATTGTTTTAATTCAGAGCACGAACGATTTCTTTTTGAGTGAGTCAGGTGTTAAGAGCTGCGACTCTACAGAATCCCCCCCCTAGTTGCGTGGAGCAGAAAGTCTTGTTGAGCTCCACGTAACGATTTTGTTTGGCGGGGGTGCATGACGGGAGGTGGTGGTGTTTGGTTGACTAGGTGGTGGAACGGGCATGATGACGGGGGCTGTCACAGGAGAGGCCAAGTATGCTGGCTTGACTCTGTCCAGCGTGACGACATCGTGGCGTCCGTTGATGTCGATGGTGCAGGTCTTGTCCGTTCGCGAAAGTACCTCAAATGGACCATCATACGGTGGCGTAAGAGGTGGTCGTACTGCGTCTCTTCTTACGAATACATGTTTGCATGTATTGAGGTCGTCACTAATAAATATGTGCCGGGAGTTTGAGTGCCTAGGTGAGACTGGACGCAGGGAATTGAAAAATGTTTTCATGTCCTGAAGGTATGATGGGATGTCCGTTGGTTCAGAGGGTAGACAGGTTAGAAATTCTCCAGGCAATCGAAGTGTGGTACCATAAACGAGTTCAGCTGAGGTGCAGTCGATGTCGGCTTTGAAAGTGGCACGAATTCCAAGAAGGACAAGAGGAAGGTGATTAACCCAATGGGTTCGATCTTCTTTTGTCATTAGCGCTGCTTTGAGCTGTCGATGCAGCCTTTCTACCATGCCATTGGCAGCGGGATGATAGGCTGTTGTGTGCACGTGTTTGACACCCAATATCTTGGTGAGGGCTGTGAAGAAGGCGCATTGGAACTGTCGGCCGCGGTCGGTTGTGATGGTCGACGGACAGCCGAAACGCGCGATCCAGATGGAGATGAAGGCGTGAGCGACTGTTTCTGCTGTGAATGTCGGTAAGCGGAACAGCCTCTGGCCATCGTGTGAATCTGTCCACACATGTGAGTATGTATCGACATCCGTTTGATGATGGTAGGGGGCCTACTATGTCAATGTGCACATGGTCGAATCTGGCGTCCGGTGGTCGAAATGCGTGCATTGGTGTTTTTGTGTGGCGAAACACTTTAGAGCGTTGGCATTTGTTGCATGTTTTCGTCCATAGACGGATGTCAGAGTTCATACGGGGCCAAACATACCGTGACGTAACAAGACGCTGCGTAGCACGGATACCCGGATGATTTAGGTCATGGATGGTGTGGAAGATGGCTTGCCGAAATTTTTCTGGAATGAAGGGTCTTGGTGTGGAGGTAGATACAACGCAGATGATCTCGCAGGTGGCCAGTGGTAATCTGACGGGCTGTAGTTGAAGGGATGTGGAGGATACCCGTAGATCTTGTAGCTCGGGCATCTTCCTGTTGTGCCAAGGCCGATTCCGGGAAATTGACAACAGGAGATGAGGAGATGGCGTCAATGCGGGAAAGTGCATCTGCTGGCATGTTTTGCGCTACAGCGACATGGCGGAGATCGGTAGTGAATTCCGATATGTAGGCCAGGTGACAAATTTCTCTGGTGGAGTAGGAGTGGTGATTGCCGTCGAATGCGTAGATCAGTGGTTTGTTGTCGGTGAGCACGTGGAAAGCTCGGCCTTCTAAGAAGTACCGGAAGTGGCCTATGGTCGCGTAGATTGCGAATAGCTCACGTCCAAACCGTGTTTCGGCTGGGTTGAGTTTTTGTGAAAAAGAACCAAGTGGGAGCCACTGATTTTCGTCGTATTGCTGAAGCACTGCTCCTACAGCGACATCGAACGCGTCGACCATGACACGCGGTGGAGCGTTTGGCATGGGGTGCACAAGGAGTGTGGCCTCGGCCAGGGCATTCTTGACCTAGGTGAAGGCAACCTCTGCATCTGGCGTCCATGGTATTGGCGTCGAAGATTTCTTGGGGCCGCGGAGCAAGTCGGTAAGGGGCTTGATGGTTTGTGCGCAGTGTGGAATGTGGCGCCTGTGAAAATTGATGAGCCCTAGGAACTCCCGCAGCTTGCGTAGAGATTGCGGTAACGGGTAGTCACGAATGACTTGCACCTTTGAATGTAGGGGTTCGATGTCCGCGGTTGTGATGCGGTGGCCCAGAAAATCTAAGGATGTCGCGCCAAAAACGCACTTTGTCACATTAATGGTGAGAGCGTAGTCGCGGAGTCGTTCGAGGAGCAAGCGCAGGTGTGTGCTGTGTTCTTCGTGTGACTTGCTCGCCACCAACAGGTCATCTACGTAAGCAACAACGAAAGGTAACCCAGATAGAACTTCGTGGATGAACCTCTGAAATGTCTGGGCGGAATTTCGCAATCCAAAAGGCATTCGCATGTACTCGAATAGGCCGAAGGAAGTAGTGATGGCCGTCTTCGGGATGTCCTCCGGCTGGATTGGAATGTGAGGGTACGCCTTGACTATATCAATCTTGCTGTAGATGGACGTTCCAGCAAGATGTTCAGTAAAGTCATGGATATGGGGTAGTGGGTACCGGTCAGGTTGGGTTTGTGAGTTGAGTGCCCGGTAATCCCCACAGGATCTCCAGTCGCCCGGATCTTTCTTGGGTACCATGTGTAGAGGGGCTGCCCAAGCGCTGTTGGATGGTCGGATGATGCCTAAAGGCTGAACTCCATGGGACGAATATGCTGCGAATAACCGACGAATTTTGCCCGGCGGCTTTTGCTCTGCGCGTAGAATCAACACAGTCACTGCTACGTCGCGCGCAAAGCGAGCGTGCCGTCGGGCGGCGTTCGCCAGCTATTCGTCACATAATTCGTTCCATGGAGTTTGGCGGGCTAAACTGAGGCGTTCGCCAGATAGGCGTCGAGGGCGTGTAAAGGAAGGCGGACCAGAGGTGATGATGTGGTGTGTCACCCGGTGTGGCGGTGGCTTTGCCATGTTGGAGGTCTTTGTAATTTCCGGGAATGCGCCAAGGATGTCTGCGAACCCTGAAGCTGGGAGGATGTTTCTGATGCCAAGTGACATCTGGTTTGTGGCTACGCCATTTACAACGAGACGAGTCTTCTTGTCAATGAGACATCGGTGGTGCACGCTGACGCCTAGGTCGAAGTGCGACAAGAAGTCTGAACCTAGGAGGGGGTACGTAACGTCGGCAATGGTGAAAATCTACCAAAAAATTCTGCGTAGCCCTAAGTCTAAGGTCACAGAGCGCATTCCGTATGTAGGGATGTTTGAGCCATTTGCTGCAACTGCAGGGTGATACAAGGAGAGGCCAGGCTCTTTAAATCGACCGGAAAATTCGGTTTCTAAACCTTTCGCGCTACGACGTTGTGCAGCGTTGCCCACATATGATGCATTTTGTTTGTAAAATTAGCAAAGAGCGAACTTACCTGAGGAAAAAAGCATAGAAAGAAAAAGACTTAGCTCCTATGGAAACGCAGCGACGCCACCGGTCTTCAAACAATACGGCGCCTTTTCGCACGGGAAACAAGAGATGGCGCAACGAACGCCGCCAACGAAAGAGCATACGGCGCCGAGAGCCGGCGTCTTTTCTTTAGCAGACGATCTTTTCGACTCAAAAGCGGCGCACGTTCCGCAGGGGGCGACAGTCGCAGAAACAAAAACAACAACTGATATGAAAAGAGCTCGCGCCGCTTTTGATTCGAAAAAATCGTCTGCTAAAGAAAAGACGCCGGCTCTCGGCGTCGTATGCTCGTTCGTTGGCGGCAGTTGGCGTCGCGACCGCTTGCGCCATCTCTTTCTCGCGTGCGAAACGGCGCCGTGTTGTTTGCAGACCGGTGGCATCGCTGCGTTTCCATAGGAGCTAAGCCTTTTTCTTTCTTTACTTTTTCCTCAGGTAAGTTCGCTCTTTGCAAATTTTGCAAAACAAATGCACCATCTGTGGGCAACGCTGCACAAAGTCGTAGCGCGATAGGTTAAGAAACCGAATTTTCCGGTCGATTTAAAGAGCCTGGCGTCTCCTTGTATCATCCTGTAGATGGCTGCCGGGTAATGGGTGTCGTTTTTGAGCTGGCGTTAGCGGAAGGATGGACATTTCCGCTCCAGTGTCAACTAGAGATCAGAGAGTTTCTCGGTAATGAAAAAGAGACGGCTTGCTGTTGGGCCAGCGTCACTCGCCGCCTCTAGTGACTGGCCGAGGCGTTTCCCTGCCAATTGCATGGCTGTTGGCACTTCGAAGCTCGGTTGCCGAATTTCTGGTGGTACCAGCAGGAATCGCTAGCGCGTTGTTGCGAAGAATCGCGTCGGCGAGAAGAACTGCGGCGTCGAGACGAACTACGACGTGGCGGACGATGTGGGTGTATACGCGTTGTGCTGAGTTCTGCGAGTTTGGTTGTAAGAGCGTCGACGCGGGCCTCAAGGTCTCGGATGGAACAGCACTGGCGGTCGTTGTCCGTAACGCTTGAAAAGGTTGGCGTAGCATATTCTGCCACGCGATCCGCCATCTCGGTGAGGCGACCTAGTGGTAGGTCCGTAGCTGGTGCAAGGGTCATGCGGATCCCTTGAGGCAAGCGTTGAAGGAACAGTTCCAGTAGAATTGGGAGGTTCTGATCTGGAGCTTGCTCACCTAGAAGTTGGCGCATGCGGTGAAGCAACTGGGAGGGTCGCCGGTCGCCTAGTTCCTCGGTGGTCAGGAGCTGTTGTATCCGCGATGCCTCGGAGGATGTCTTACTGGCGAGGATCATTTCCTTGATGTGGTCGTAGGCGTTCTCCTGAAGAGGAAGCGCCAGGACGTCATCCAGCGCATCGGCCACTTCGGGGGGCAGGGCAGAAACCACATGATAGTAGCGGGATTCCTGTGTGGTTATGCGGCGCAAGTGGAACTGGGCTTCCACTTGCGAAAACCAGGCCCGAGGATTCTTCGCCCAAAAAGCTGGAAGGCGGAGCTGGGTGGCGAAAAAGGTTCCATGGTCGCTGGAAGAGCTGCCTGTGTTCCGGTTCATGTTGGTCGGACGTTCGGGTCACCAATTTGTCGGCGGTGTTCGAAGTTGCCGGAAAAGAATTTGAGACGTCCGGCCCGGAGCTTAGGCGAAAGGCATCTCTTCTTCTTTTTATTGGTGTCGCTCCGGCTCCCGAGATCCACTGAGCGAGCCAGAGCGAGAGTCTGCTCGAGCAACTCGCGCTCGCTGTGCTCAGTTCAGTGGCGCGCTCATTGTTTTCATTTAGAGCTCGAAGTGTTTCTTTTTGTGTGAGGCAGGAATTAAAAGGGTAGGGAAACGAAATTTCAGCGCTCATTTTCTTGCTTGAATGTGTTGCATGTTGCACCCTAACCTCAAAAACACCAGTCTTCCGTTGAAAGGCACAAGAAAACTAATTTTAAAGCTAAATAAACCATCTTCCAATGTGCACCTGGTGGATGCATGCGGAGCCTATTTGGGAGGTAGTCTAGCAACTTTGTGGAATCTGCTACGTAGTCGAGACGTAGCAGATTCCTCTGGAGCAGCGCCGCTCTTTGGAAGTACGCTCAACTGTTTAAAGTTACCTCGGCCTGAACGTGTATGCCCCTTTTCGAATGAATGCGAAAGCTTGATAATGTGGATGCTTGGGCAAGTTGGTAATTCATGCTTGGATGGAACAGCGCGGATGAACAGTCACACTCACATGCACACAAGAAGCAAACAGACTCGCAGCGTTGACTTTCAACTCGGTTCTATATTTCTTCTTCCTTAAATCTTCAACTTCTTCACCTTTGCCGTTAATGAGAACAATTTAAATTTTTACACACCAGAGACCAAATAGCCAATACACATTAAAATAACTAATAATTAAATGAATCATGCAAAGTCAACTAAAGAAAATAATACTAAAAATTAAAAATTAAAAATTAAATTGAAAAAATAATAAAGCGAAAACTTTCTCATCACTATTGGTGCTTTGATGATATCTCTAGATAAACCAATTCCTTCTTTGACAAAGCTACGGATGATACACTTACACATTGTTTGTCCAACCTGGCTTTGTCAAAGAAGCTTTGCTTGGATGCTTCTTGGATGCTTGGAAACTGCTTGGATGCCTTCATCATTTCGGGCCTGCCAGGCCCGAAACGTTTCCTCCATTCAACTTTTTGGCGACTTTCACCTCGTTTTGGAAGAACATCTCCATAAGGGCAAGTATTTTATGGAATATATATATATATATATATATATATATATTGTAGCGAAAAAGACGACAAGCCTGGAGACCAGGAAAGAGAACGACGATCACTGGCGTCTTCTTTTAATATAATCCGTATCGGTAGAGTGTACTAGTAGGTACGAGTGGGACGAGCTATAGGCTCCGCTCATGCTTTCAGTCGCACCTCAAAATGTGGAAAGTGATCAGGTGGAACCAAGCCACTTTGATCGCAGCGCCACCTCCGCTGCGATCAAGCAACAACACAAGCAAAGGTCATATGGGCAATATGACCTTGACCTGTGTTGATAATGATTTTGACGTCAGAGGTAACGTCAAAGCACCACGACACGACGACGACACGATGTCATCGTCGACGAAGTTACGCAACGCCAAGGTGCTGTCGTAAGCCCGTTGTGACATCGCGTCACGTCGAGGACAACGCCGTTTGGTGACATCAAGTCGCCGTTGTAACGCGGTCGTGACGTCGCGTTGAGGACGACGCCGTTACGCGACATCAAGTCGCCGTTGTAATAGCGTGGTCATGACGTCGCGCGCCACATCGAGAACGACGTGGACGTGGTCGTCGATGCCAACGTTGACGTCGACGCCTCACGAAACGTCAAACATCGCTATGACGCCACGTTAACGTCGTCCTGACGTCATCATGAACGTCAACGTCACGACGAAGCCTTGACGGCGTGTAACGTTGTCGCCTTTGCCAGCATCAACGTCGACGCGTAGTCACGACGAAGTCTTGACGTCGTGTTAACGTCGTCGACGATGACGTCGTGAAACTGTCGGGTCGGGACGTCTTCGTGACGTCGAGTTGCATCATGTTGACAACGACGTCAACGAACTGACACGAAACGTCCTTATGACGTTGCATTGACAAGGACGCCGTCACCTTGACGTCCCGTGACGTTGTCGTCGTCGTCAACGTCAACGTTGACATCGTCGTCATTGTCAACGCAATATGACGCCAGAACGCAGTCTTGATGTCGTGTAACGCCCGTTGTCAACGTTGATGACGACGTTGACATCAATGCGTCGTCTTGATGTCGCATGGCGTTGTGACGACAAGTCAGGTTGCCGTGACTTTACGTACGTGACGCCTGACGTCTTGGTTGTATTAAAATATAGTCCAGCGTTCTATCGTCTCTATGAGCTTGACCAGTGTGCCGGTCGAGCTTGGCGTTGGAACAAAACACGTTTTTCATAAAAAGCGGCTAATACGAACCACTTCGCTCGTAGTGCCCGAGAGGGCGGTACGAGCGAAGTGGCTTAGATTACCTGTTTTTGTTACACTTTCGGAGGTACCAAAATAGCACTCCGGTGGCCCCACTCGTCCTTTCTAGTACACTCTAGTATTGGTGCTGGCAATAACAAGCCAATTCAGTTCATACCACTTCTCTCCCTCGCTATTCATTTTCGTTTCAATATCTATATACAGGGTGTCACCAAAAGAATTTACAGGGTTTTTTTCACTGCAAAACTAAACTACGCATCGCCGAACGCTCATTCTCTACCCAAAGGTAGCGCTAGAGGTAACAACCAGATGACAAAGTTTCAGCCCGATCCGATAACTTAATAAAAAATTATAAGTGATTTTCTGAAACTTTCAATGGGAAAATGGAGCCCACTTTCGCCCGGTTTCGGTTTCTGGTGCCATAGAGCCCCATGTATTCGAAAACTCCGTCGGCCGCCATTTTCCCATTGAAATTTTCAGAAAATCACTTATAACTTTTGATTAAGTTATCGGATCGGGCTGAAACTTTGGCATCTGGTTGTGACCTCTAGCGCTACCTTTGGGCGGAGAATTAGTGTTCGGCGATGCCTAGTTTATTTTTGCGGTAAAAAAGACCCTGTAAACTCTTTTGGTGACACCCTATATATATATATTGAGAGTGTGGGAAGATTGATACATATGTATATAGTGAACGAAGAGGTGAGTGAGTGATTATTATATTTATTGCATTAAACTTAGTGAAAGGAAAAGGGAAAGAGAGTTGGCGCAAAATTGGGTCAGAAACGGGGATCCAAGCCGAAAACTTCGCCTATCCAGAGCGACTCTTCAACCGATCAGACTATCCCGGCCACTGGTTTCGGCACACCTAGTTCTTGATCAGCTCTTCGTTTAAAGTTAGTTTCGAATTTGTTTATCCGGGTAGACGACAGGCGTTGCTGATTGAAGGCCCATGCTTGTTCCGAGTTACCTCAATCTTACCTCACTTCCCATATGGGAAGACGGGCACTTTCCGAAATTTTAGAGCTGAAATGATGTTCTACGTCTCTGCTGAGAATGGGAACTTCCATGGGCCTTAAATCAGCGTCTCCTCAGATCAGCAAATTCGAAACTAACTGTACATAGAGAGCTGATCAAGAATTGAGTCCACCGAAACCAGTGGCCGGTATGATAAAGTGGGAACAGACGAAGTTCCTTTTTTGTTTTATATGGCCACAATGCCAGGGCACGGTACGTAGATGCCCTTCTGGATTTTGGGCGCTTTGGCGCTCAAGGACAGGTCACCTGTATGTGGTGGAGGGCGTTAAGCCAGCCTGGCATCTTTTTCTTTAGGGTTTTTCTATCTGACCTCTGAAAAAGGAAACAGTACAGCTTGGCTTGGAGTGCTGGGCCGACCTCTCCACACGTCTGAAAAGACGAACGCTCATACAGCGAACGGCTCCTTATTAGAGCAAGCGGAAGGGCCCTGGCGCGACACGAGACGCTGGCGCCCATCTCTGCATTTTGCGGCTTTGTTTTCCTGTTCTTTCGTGTTTCGGATTGGTAAGCTCCAGACCGTAGGGGTTTTTTTCCGTAGAACGTAGTAGCGATATTACGATGCGAATCTTATCTGTCACGAACACCCTGTAAACACATATTGTAAATAATTTGTAAAAAAAGTATAATCAGTTAAGGCGTCTCCACGAACTTTAATGCAATACAAGAAATGAAAGACGTTTACAATTCTCTGTAATGCCGAATTAGAGCGCAGCTCTTGATGAGGAGGCGGGGAAGGTACATAGGGGAGGGTGACGTGAAGTCAGACGTAACTTTACGTGTAACGTCACGAGAGCTTTACCCCCTAAATTTGGCGAAAAGCGTTTTCGCTAAATTTAGCGAAATCATTTTCCCGCGAATTATATTGGAAACATTTTCTCGCTAAATTTAGAGGAAAAATTTCCCGCCTAATTTAGCGGGAAATTTTTGACGTCATTATAAAAAAAACGTACCATAATGCAACGCGCGGTTACGCCGACGGTTATGGTGACGCCGACGGCGACGGCGAAGGCGACGCCGCTCAAGCTGGAAGCGGGCGTCTAAGAGCTGCGCTCTAAAATCGCTCGCTCCTCTCTTCGGTCATAATATTATTACGGCCGCATTGTCAATCTTATCTCACTCCCCATATATATATATATACACGTTGCCGCCTGTACCTGAGGGGAGGAGTGGTTCCTTCAATACCTGGGAAGACGGGCCCTTTACGACATTCGCGATTTGAATAGACAAGCTGCGCCAGTGCCCTAACTCAGAACTAGCATGGGCCTTAAATTAGCAAAGGCTGTCGTCTACCCAGATAAGCGAATTTGAAATTAACTGTACACAGAGGGCTGGTTAAAAGTTGAGTCCCCCGACACCAGTGGCAGGGAGAGTATATTCGTTATCTGTAGAAGGGGACGGAACCGTACCTTAGTAAATGATTATACTACTGGGCCTACTACACCAGGCACGCAGCCATAATTTTAATTCGGGGCGGAAGGGAGGGAGGGGGGAGCGCGCAATTTTTCTGTTTCTTATCTAGACCCAGCCAGAGATGTCCATATTACTCATTTATTGTAATTAAATTACATTACTAATTACTTTTCAAAAAACGACTGAAATGTGATTAAATTACATTACTAATTTCTTTCCGAAAAACGACTGAAATGTAATTAAATTACATTACAAATTACCACATGAAAGTAATGAAAGCAATTTCAAATTACTGTTTTATATATTTTAAAGGAGGAGCTAAACAAAAAGAAAGAACGCACTCGGCTCTGCATTTGCAAAGTAACAACCGTCAACCCCACACTGAGCCAGTGGGCAAAACCAAAGACAGATAAGGCGAACCAACACGCCCTCCTAATCTGAACCGACTGACCTCGGGTCTGTCTGTGTTGTGGGTTCACGTTTTCTGAAATACCTACTGCGCACGCTGTCGATCCCCGATGCGTCTGGGTTCGGATTGCCTTGCTATTGACTATTCCTGTGGGCTGTGTGTTCTTTGTGTGAACTTCGGGGCAAAATAATCTTCAAGGGAGACAAAATTCATGTTTGGGGAAGCCTATTCTTGTTCACAGCAACACAAACCTAGCAGGATTTAGGTGGCAAGACCCTCCAGTCCGATTTAGAGAGACGGACAAGAGGGTCGTGCCCTCTAGTCCAAGTCAGCGGCCAGAAACAAAAACCGGGTTTGTCCTTTCTTTGTCGTTATTTTTTAAAGAAGATTTATTTTCTTTGCAAATGCAAGAATTGCTCTCTTGTTTGTTCATTTCCGAGCAAATAAAACAAAAACATGCATGAAATATCCAGAAAGTAATTTCGATTTTAATTACAATTACCGCCACTAGGTTCCTATATATAGATATAAGTATGGCTTCTGCTCCTGACGAGAGCGGACGGAGCGCGTATATATATATATATATATATATATATATATATATATATATATATATATATATATATATATACGCGCTCCGTCCGCTCTCGTCAGGAGCAGAAGCCAAACTTACGCTGCAGTCGGAAACGCTATTCGTATGTTTTATTCGGACACTCTACAAAAACATTTCCTGAACGGACACAACATGAGAACACGGTCAGATTGTAGCGATTTTTATGTGCTGCGTATCTAATGTATCGCACAAACGTATTGCGCATAACTCAATGCTGCAGAAAGTAAAAGGTTTGCGTCAGGTAACCATTCACATTAAAATATCATGCAGCATTATAGCTGCTTCTCTGTAACGTATATTTAACCTCTGCACATAGTAAGGAGTATTTGCCGAAATGCATAAAACTGAAGGTTTCATTAATAGCTTGTTAAGGACAAAAATACTGAGGGGACTTAAAAGAAACAAGAAAATTAAACAAAAAAAAAAGAAAATAATATTGCTCCTTTGCCCGCTACACAAAGGCATGGCAGGCAAGTTCTTAAGAACAAAAATTAATTACTGCCCACAGGTGTGAAATAACTAGAACGCCTATCGGAAAGGCCTGTCCGAGGTCAGCCAGTCTGCGCTATTCACCATTCAAAATGAACCTTTTTCGGGCTTTGGTTCTATCACGGTTGGACTTTTGTTCTACGGTATGGAATTCTTTGGGTGTTAGTCAGGCGCTCAGGTTGGAGTGCATACAGAGACAACTTGTGAGAATTGTCTACGATCGCCACATTGGACGGGGTGTTTTTTTATGATTATCTGCTTCTTTTGGGCACTCTTGGTCTTTTGCATCTTTCAACTAGGCGACTAGTTCGCGACATGGTGTTTTTATATAAGTTATTCAATTCTGTTGTTGATTCCTCAATGTTGTTGAGTAGAATCTCAATTCATGTCCCCCAGCGACAAAATAGGTATACTCCTTTTTTTACCCCTCTTATCTAGAGTCCAGTCCCCCGCTGACACGAATGATGCTCACGTACAACAAGTATTTTAACCCTCACATTGACTTTTTTATACGTTTTAAAAAGTTCAAGAATAGTGTTGTGGTTAGGATTGCCGTGTAGTTTGTTTAGTTCAGTGCTGTTTTGTAATGTGAGGTGTAACCCTAAAAAGGCCTCTAAAGCTGTTTGGTAAACACAATAAAACTCTGATTGATTGATTAACAAAGATGTGCGATGGGGCACTTATGAGAGCCAATAAAACTGGTGATTTTGCTACCGCATTATATCAACTGTACATATTCGAAAGCGGGTTATACGCTACTGACGACCACATCGATGTGTCGCTCGCATAAATTGTAAAACATGAATCGCAGTAATGTCATTAATAATTACATTTTCAGAATGCGAGATTTGGTACTACGCAAAGCCCAATAAAACATGGTCACCGGTTGGGAAAACTGAGTGCGACCAGTTCCGTCCAATGTGCGTCAACAAAAAATGGGTATCGTATCACGACAAGAAGTGCATATTTAAATAAAAAAAAGAATATAAACCTACCACATGAACCTGAATTTATTATACATTTCTTTCTTATTTTAAAGAATGCATTAAACGACTTCCAGGAATATGATAAGAAAACAGAAATATTGCAATAATGCTTTTACGTCCCATAATTTGTTTCATTTATCTTATTTCCTGTTTTAAGAAACGTTCTAGACAATTTAAAATTACCTGTCTGAAGGTTATGTTAGCATAACCAAACCTGAAGATGTAGTGACGTGTTTTTGTGAACATCAAATATTTTAAAAAAATAGCCTCATTTTTATGAGGTAATATACTCTAGCACATTTATATATTGCGTTTTAGACCTACCCCGTTCTTGTGTAAATATTAGTGTAAAAAGAATTTCTGAAAAGCAGGCCTCTACGTCTTATTGCACCGCATGCCCGTGGTACAATTACGTTTTATTAACTCATATATTAAGAATGCAGAATTCTGAATATTGAAGCAATGAGTGTACTGTTGACATCAAAAGGAATTCGCGAAATGTGTCTTAAATCGTGAAAGCTCTATACTGATTCCAGCCAAAAATATATTTCGTGGCTGGCAAAAATACTGCGTTGTCCTCGGTGCAGCCGCTAATTTGACCTTGAACGAGAGGCCTCCCCTACGCAGGCTGCGTACTCTATTGAGTGCTACGTCATAAATCGGTTCTTTGGCAGCCTTCAGGATAGCGCTCCCCTTAAGAAGAGATACAGCTTGCTCGTTCCCTACATAGTTGACGCACCTAATCCGGCTTTGTTCTGCGTCTGCGGTTGTCACAAGCTCTTTCATATCTCTATTTTTCTAATTGGTAAAGTAGTCCGAAGTATCGTTTAGTATCGTTATAGTTTAGTAAAATGTTGCGTGATTCATTGTATTTGTCCTGGCAGTTTTGCCAACCCGTCTAAAAATCTGTTAACACATTTTACCGTGTTCATTTTTTTTTCCAGCGTGTGTTGCATTTCTCTTTGCATTTTGCCAGAAAGGGTATATGCTCAATCCTATCATAATCTCATGAACGACTGATAGTGCTTTGCAATAAAAAAAAATCAAAACCCACCTCCGAATACTGTTCCTCGTTCGGAACACATCTCCCAGAAAAGCTTGAAGGTACGAGAACGAAGCATGTAGTATTGGGAGTTCCCGGGAAAAGAAAACAGTGTTCTCGCCCTGCGTATATGAAGTAAGCATACCAGAAAACTCAAACTCCATGAGGATATGACGCTAGCGGTAGGAATAGGAAGCAAAAGTTTGTGAAGATGACGTTACCTTAATCAAAAGATAACAGAAAAAAAAAAAATGTCCCTTTGAGCCGACGTTTGCCTGAGCCTAATATCGTTAAATCAAGAAAGGAGGGGGTCTCTGGCATCTATTTCTCTTAAATACTTGTCAGCAAGAAAACAAACAATATTATTTTTCTTGCTGACACGTGTTTTTCACTTATATAATTCCCGCAATCGTCCGGAATGTTATTTCTTGTTTTGACGATAGTAGGCTTATGCAGACGTCGGCTCATAGGAAAATTTTGTTTTCCTCGATCATTTTTCGGTTCAGGTAATGTTATATTCTCAAACTTTCGCGTTTTATCCCAACCACTAGTGTCACATTCTCACGGAGGTTCAGCTTTCTGTGATACATAGTTTCCTTACCCAAGCTGAAAGACGGTGGTCTTTTTTATCCGTGAACTGTTTTAGATGTCATATCGTCGCGACAGTACATTTAGGAAAACAGATTACACGAAGAGTGCGTATATATTTAAATTTGCTATCACATTATTCTACTGAAAGCAACTTCATTAAAAAGTCGCTTCTGCGCAATAAAAACAATTTTTGTTTGAAACAGCGAGGTATTGAAAAATTAGGAGACTATATTGGGGTGTGTGCAGTTTCTGAGAGACATGTGAGAGAGATGGCATATTAACAACTGTGACAATAAAATTTAGTAGCTGCGTTTGAGACGTTTTGTGTGTTGTCTCCTTTTTCGTTCGATAATATGCAGTTGCGCAAATTTCTTTAATATGTAGCGTATACAGCATCTAAGACGTTTACTTGAGAGGCATAACGCGGCCGAACATGATTGACACGTGACGTCATGCTTGTATAGGAGGCGGAGCTTGCCGGCACTAACGGGGGGCGCCGCGCCAGGAGCTGGTAGTCATCACTAGGAATATGTTGGGCGGCCGATGCTTCTCAGACGCCCTGGTGCGAGTGCATAGGCCGTTATTTTTGTCTCGTTGCTGCCTTCAGTTAAAATCCTCTGGGAAACACTACGTAAGAACAACTGGTTGTCGTGCTAGGCAACCACGGCAAAGGTTAGGTAGCGTATAGGGACGACCACGCTGAACACGAGTTCTGCAATGTGCATGGAAAATAATTGTCAATTCACACAAGCTAAGTGGAACAAGTGCAAAAAAGGGGGGATGGGGGATGGGCGCTGAGATTGGGAAAGCTCACGATCTGTACCTGAAAGTGTTGGACGTCAAGTTTGAGGACTATTCATGAATCTAATCTATCTGATGCTTGCATTTGCGAATATTATTATTTCATGCGGATAACATAGCGAAATGCTCTACGGCTTACAGTTGCGCCTTGTTTAGCTGACTGTTCTAAAACTGACCTGGTTCTTAGTTAACATGCTAGGATCCCAGTGTGGGTGCCAAACATCGTGAAAGTTATTCTTGCTTCGCGAACATTTCAATACCCTTCACACTAAATGGAATCATGGTGTCTGCAAACCGCAGGTTCGCCGCTACTAGTATTAACGGCGAGGTCCGGCAGAATACTGATGGTCATTGATTTTTATAAAAAAAAATATCTTGTAATAATTATACACCCGTTAGTATGTTTTCGAAATATTTAATCTGAATATTATTTTTACATTTCGAGAAAAATGATGTTAAATTTTACGGGTACACCTCGAATCACTTGCTACAGCTTTCCTGGAAAAAACCAGCAGGGGTACTCGTGACGTCAAAGGTATCCGAGAGCAGATTATTTTCTCTATTTTATGACGTTGTACGATGTAGTAAGAGTGAGCATCTTGGGGTTTGCGAATTTCGTCTAATTTAGGTTGTTTCCGTCTTGCGATGGAGAGTGGGGTATTGGTGATTGGCTGTGGGGTGCAATAACATTACGAAGAATAGTAGCCGAGTGACATCTCATTGGTGTCCGACCGAGAAATCTCTGCGACAGAAGGGGGGGCCCGAGAAGACTGAAGCGAACGCTGGCTCCTATCGTTCGTGTCCGGCTAGAAAACAGTTCACACCTTGCTAGCAACTAAAACATTCCATGCCATTCTGCTTCGAAATGACATCTAGTGCCACATGTCGGCAGATCGCGAATGCAACCCCCACGGGAGGTCCCTTGGAAGGCTATGCCGGCGGATCGGCGAATCGACTGAAATCTCATGTTATGAATCTTAAAACATTTTCTGGTCGTTGCTTAACTAAGGTAAACTTGATTAATACTAGTTCAATATTTTCCACGGGCGATCGCAACGGTCTTCAGACTGCTTCTGACGCTGGCGAAACAGGCTCAAGCTGCCCATGTACTGGTGTTATTCAACATCTAACGTTATAACAAGATGGTGGACCACTGAAGTCGCAGGTTAGCTTCGGTTTCGGTTATATAAAATGTCTTTGATTGAAAGTTATTTTAAATAGTTTTTGAGAGAAAATGTACTTGCTGCTCTGCCAAAAACTATTTTAAATAGCTTTTAATCATAGAAATATGACCGAAACCAAACGGAAACTAACCTGCAACCTTACTGGTACGCCATGTTGATTGTAATGTCAGATGTTATATAAACATTAGCACATGAGCAGCTTGAACCTCTTCCGCCCAGTGTAAAAAGCAGTCAAAAGGCGGATCGCGATTTTGCAAGGGAAAATTCATCAAGCTTGTCTGAGTCAAGCAAGAACCATCAAAGGTTTAAAATTCTCAGCACTATGATTCAGGCAATTCACCGTTCACAATTGATCTGCCGGCATCGCCACCGAGGGACCATCTATGGCGGGTATGTAATAAATATTTCGATGAGGAATAAACACTGAACAGAATAAATTGTTAATTGATGGTGAGATCACATGGTGCATCCTTGCTTGAATATACATAGGGTTCGGAGTTTTCGGTTTAAACCGATAAAAACCGATAAAAGTACGCCGAATTCATTTTCCGAAATTCGGTTTTAACCGAAAAGGGTCAGATTTTAGGTTCGCCTCGAGATGGGCGGGGGGAGCGGGGAGGCGAGAAAGAATGTTGCAAGCTTCGACACTGTGTGACCTCTTCGTGATTGCCGTCTTCCAAGGTTCAACATGCAACAAAAGAGGTCTTGGGTTGTCTTTCGCGGGACATCTGTGTCCTTTCTGTCATCGCGCTTAGTGTGTCAAGTTCCTGGTATTAAAAGAAAGTTCGGGTGTGGGTCCGAAGTCCGAAGTTTAAGGTTTAAAAACATCTTTGCCAAATAAAAACATATTTTGATATTTTACCGAAGAATACCAGATCCCGTTATAAATACGGCACAACTCGCCAGCTAATCTATGATGTTTAAACATCTGTACGTGAGCCAGCGTGTGCGTGTGCGCGTGCGGGTGAGCACATCTCTTAACGTATAGAATGCATCGACCTGAATCAGTACAATCAGTACTAAAGGGTTATTAAAGATCAGTACAATCAGACGTCAGAGACAGGTGTTGGTGTGTCCAGGCGCTTGTTTTAGATTCTCATCGTTCAGCGCGGACTCATGCGTCTGATTGCGGTCTTCGCGATCATACTCATTGGTTTTCGAAATTACTTATTTTTATATAAGAATAAAGCTCGCAACATAGGTGGAAGAACCAAAGAACGCCCATGCCGCTCTCAAAGGCTATATATTAAAATGCTGTCACTGGATACAATACAAAACATATGCAGCTAAAAAAATGGTAAAAGGTTGATATTCTCTGTTGTAAATTAGAACTTTCTGCTCAAGGCGCATCTGCCAAGAAGGTCCCGAGCCATGAATCGTGCGTTACGGACAACAGGTATTATATTTTAAGAAAGGAACATAAATACCAGTAGGTCAGTTATCAAAATGATTTCCGGGAACACAGAACAAAGCTTATCCAGTTACAGAGCAAGTAAAATATTGACCCTTTTGTTATATTCCTGGCCAGCACGTAGCGCCACAAGGTCCCCTGGTGGCCTAAAGTGACACTATCTGGAAGTGCGGCGCTCTATATTAAACCGGGGGCCACACGGCTCCCTCAGTTAGTGTTGTGTTGGAACCGTACTACGTGTGACATGCTTCCGCTTCTTGCCGCCGACGAACGTTGGCCGGTTGGAAGCAAGTTCGGTTTACACTTGTAACAGTGGCGACGAGGGAAAAGTTTTGTTCTTCCGTACAAAGTTCGTCACGGTTCCTTGCGAACTGATAAGTTCGCGAATCATTCTGCTCGGGCTAGTTCTGCTCGTCATGCCAACCTTTTGCAGAATTGAACCTTTTGAAGGGGGGGGAGAGGACTGGCCGCCCTACGTCGAGCGTCTAGAGGCTTTCTTTTCGGCGAACGATGTCGTCGGGGCCAAGAGGAAAGCCATCTTCTTTAGTTGCTGTGGTGCGAAGACGTACGCACTTCATATGGACCTGTTCAAGCCTGCCAAGCCTCAAGATAAGTCTCTGAATGAGGTTCTTTCCGTCCTCGGCACCCATTACTGCCCGAAGCCTTCAACCGTCGTCCAGCGCTTCCGTTTTAACTCGTGTGCTCGCGCCAAAGGGGGGTCTGTGAGCAACTACGTCGCAGCGTTTCAAAACTTGTCTGAGCACTGCAGCTTCGGAGCTAAGCTTGAAAACATGCTGAGGGACCATGTCGTCTGCGGGATTAACAGCACCTCAATCCAGACTAGACTTTTGGAACGGCGAGACTCGACGTTCGAGGACGCTGTGCAGACCGCTGTGGCCATGGAAGTGGCGAAGAGGGACGCCGGGGAGATTTGCCAGACCAGCTCCGGCAGCGACGCGTTCGCAACGCATCGAGTCACGGCACCTACGGGGGCCGTCACCTGCTACCGCTGCGGAGACGGACACCTCGCGTCCGGCTGCAAGCACGTTAAGACTACGTGCAACTACTGCCGAAAGCGAGGACATCTATCGAAAGTGTGCAATTTGAAGCAGAGGGACGCCCAGTCATCCAGGAAAAGTTCTATCAGGCAACGCTTTCTGGGGCAAGCGTGCCCGTCCCCAGCAATGGAACCGCATCCAGTGAATGTCGTCCATGACAACCTCTGAAGACGACAGCGCATCGTCCGAGGTTTTCGACATGTGGCAAGTTGACAGCGTCGCGCCGTCAGCGCCGTTCACCGTCACCGTCTACGTATGTGGCAAGCCACTCTGCATGGAGGTGGCACACGGGTGCAAGTGTCTCTATCATCGCCAAGATACGTCTGCAGGCGCTAGTGCCTGCGATACGAGTCATGCCATCCGGCGTGCTGCTGCGAAGGTATTCCGGTGAACTGACCCAAGTTCAAGGCAGAGTGGATGTCAGCGTGCAGTTCCACGACAAGAAGGCCGTGCTGCCATTGTTCGTCACCGGATATGAGTCGCCTACTCTACTTGGACTCAACTGGATTCGGGAGCTGGGCCTCAACTTCTCTGATGTGGAGGTAACAGTTCATTCTCTCTCTGACGTTAGAGCTCTAGTTCAAGAGTTTTCTGCTGTGTTCGAGGAACGGCTGGGTACTTTCAAGGGGCTCAAAGCCAGTATTCATGTTCCGAAAAATGCTCGACCGAAGTTTTTTAAGCCACGTCTACTACCGTTCGCACTCAAAGATGGAGTTGCACAGGAGCTTCAACGTCTAGAAAGGGAGGGCATTATTGTACCAGTCAAGACATCAGCCTGGGCTGCACCCGCTGTTCCTGTTGCCAAGAAGGATGGACGTGTGAGGATTTGTGGCGATTTCAAGGTAACCGTGTATCCGGTGGCCACCCTGGAAAACTACTCGATTCCCAGAATCGAAGACCTGTGGGCCAGTGCTGTCTGGGGGTAAGAAGTTCACCAAGTTGGATCTGAGGGATGCTTACCAGCAAGTGATACTTGAGCAGGACTCGAGGAAGTATGTCACCATTTCAACACATATGGGGTTGTTTCAGTACACCCGCCTTCCTTTCGGAGTGTCGTCCGCTCCAGCTATATTCCAACGGGAGATGGAAAACTTGTTCCGAGGGCTGCCACACGTCGCTGTGTATTTTGATGACATCCTGGTCACCGGCACGACTGACTCGGATCATCTGCACAACCTTCGTTCCGTTCTCACTCGCCTTTGTGATGTCGGACTGAAGTTGAAGTTCGACAAGTGTCATTTTATTGTGCCGCAGGTTGAATACCTTGGGCACATTATCAACCAGGAAGGGTTGCCTCCAGGCCTGGGCAAAGTAGCGGCCATACTTCATGCTCCTGCTCCTCGCGACGTCAAGCAGCTTCACAGCTTCCTAGGATAGATTAATTTCTACAGACGTTTCTTTCCTAACCTGTCTGAACGCCTGCGGCCACTGCACTTGCTTCTTACTGACGGGAAGAAGTGAGAGTGGGGAAAAGTCCAAGAAGAGGCTTTTACCACAAGCAAGCACTTGGTGACGTCCGCTCCGGTTCTAGCTCATTTCAATCCAGAAAAGCCGGTGTGTCTAACTTGTGAAGCATCACCATACGGGATCGGTGCAGTTCAGGCGCACCGCGAAGCCGATGCCCAAGAGCGACCCATTGCTTTTGCATCAAGGAGTTTGTCCCGAGCAGGACAAAACTACAGTCAACTTGACAAAGAGGCGTTCGGCTTGGTCTACGGAGTGGAACGGTTTCACCATTGCTAGAGCATATTATGTTTACACACATTTCATGTCACTTAGATAAGCATAATCTAATATATAGAAGTCAGCATGGGTTTAGGAAATCACTTTCGACTACAACTCAGCTCATAGAATTTACGCATGACTTGGCTGAAGCCAATAACGAGAGAGGCCAGACTGATATAATATACTTAGATTTTTCTAATGCGTTTGACACGGTATCTCATCCAAAGCTGCTGGCAAAACTTTCCAACATACTCAAAAACTCACAAATTATAAATTGGATAACCGCGTATTTATCAAACCGAAGCCAATATGTTCACTATAACAAAATTGATTCGGACAAAGTGCTCGTTACTTCAGGGGTGCCCCAGGGTTCCGTACTTGGGCCACTTTTGTTTTTGATTTACATTAATGACATTCCAACCAATATTGATGTCGCGATTAGATTGTTCGCTGACGACTGTGTCATATATAACACAATAAAAAGCCATACCGACAATCTTACACTGCAGCAGGCTTTGGATGAGATACTGTTTTGAACTAAAAAATGGCAAATGAAGCTAAATTATTTGGAAACAGCCGTCATGACAGTGTCCTGTTAAAAAAAAGCCAGTTCAATTTAGTTACTTACTTGATGGACAACCAGTAAAGAGGGTCGAGGAGTACAAGTATTTAGGACTTCTTTTTAACAATAAACTGAACTGGAACCAGCACTTTGAATTAACGGTTAACAAAGCGAGGGGCACTTTGTTTGCGTGTCGTATGAAATTAAAATTTGCTGATTTTGACACTAAACTTATTGCTTATAAAAGTTTTAATAGGCCTGTGCTTGAATATGCTAGTACAGTGGGGTTCCCTTTCACACAAAACGCTATTAACAAGCTTGAAAGTATCCAAAAGTTAGCTGCTCGGTTTATTTTTAATGATTATCGTAGAGAAACATCGTCCACTGAATTAGTTATTAGAGCAAAGCTTCAACCGTTGCAAATGGAAGCGAAAATTGATAGATTAAAATTGCTGTTCAATATCCTTAATGGCACTCTTCATGTTCAAAGCTCTAACTATATACAACCATTATCGACCGGGTCCTCACGTCTAAACCACACAAGAGCGTTAAAACAATAAAGGTTCAAAAACGACTGTTTTAGATATTCTTTTTTCCCTCGGGCAATTCAAGGATAGAACGAGTTACCAAATGATGTCGTCGTCAACACAACTGTTGCTAATTTTGTATCTGCTCTTGAATTTATACTTCATTGAGTTTTTCGTTTATAAATCTGCATCTTGTTTACATGTTTGTACCCACTCCTACCATGGCTCCTTGAGTGGAGCCAGTAGTATTCCTAAATAAAATAAATAAACTTGTGGGGGACCCCTTTCCAAGCCTTCACAGACCACAAGCCGCTGCTGGGATTGCTGAGTGCTGACAAGCCAGTTCCTGTCCACGCGTCACCTCGGCTTGTCAGGTGGGCTCTCAAGCTTTCAGCGTACAAGTACCAGCTGACCTACAAACCAGGTAGGAATTTAGGTCATGCTGACGCACTCAGTAGACTTCCATTACCTGGAAGCAACGTTGAAGAGAACGTGCCGGCTGACATCTTCATGCTGCAGCACGCATATCCGAATCTTTTTTCATCCGCCGTTTGGCTCAAGCCACAAAGAATGACACTGTTCTGGGACATGTCGCTCTCGCTGCTCTCAGAGGGGAGAACCTTGTACTAGCATCAGAAACAAGCCCTTTTTGTGCAAGGAGTTCAGAGCTTAGCTTGCATAAGGGTTGTTTGCTCTGGGGAGCACGCGTGGGGATCCCAAAAGTGCTGCAGGCTCCAGTCCTGGATCTGGTTCATTCCAGCCACCCAGGCATCGAGAAGAGCAAAATGATCACCAGAAGTCACGTCTGGTGGCCGGGTATCGATAACGACATTACCCACCATGTGAAGAGCTGCTCGATTTGCCAAGCTCATCAGCGGGCTCCACAACCAGTTCAACAGTCGCTCTGGCCGTCCCCCCAGAAGCCTTGGTCCAGGCTTCACATTGATTGTGGGGGGCCATTTATGGGGCATACTTTTTTGGTCGTTGCGAACGCTTTTTCAAAATGAGTCGAAGTGTTTCCTGTCTCGTTAACTTCTGCAGAGGCTACCATAACAGCCCTGCGAATGGCCTTCGCTCAGCACGGTCTACTAGATCTGATTGTGTCAAACAATGGGCCTGCATTTGCAAGTGAGCAGTACTTGGACTTTCTAACATGCAACGGGATACGCCGCATGCTCGTGCCACCATATCATCCAGCTTCAAAGGGGGCAGCGGAGCGTGTTGTACAAACCGTTAAGAACAAACCCAAGAAAAGTGGCCCTGGAGATTTTCAGACTCAGATTTCCAGATTCCTGTTTCATTACAGGACTACTCCGCACGAGGTCACGGGCAGAGCACCATACGAGTTATTGACGGGAAGGATGTTCAAGACGCCGTTGGATGTCCTTCGTCCCAGCCTCCAATCATCAGTGCTGCTCAAGCAGCTAAAACAGAAGCTGTATACTGATAAAGGCTGCCGACAGGGACCACCGCTCAAACCTGGGGAGAACGTGTTCGCCAGGAACTTCCGCCAGGGTATGCCCTGGGTGCCTGCTCGCGTCGTCGGCGCCACAAGTCAATCTTCAGCACAAGACTGCCTTGAAGATGGCACACTGTGGCATCGGCACGGTGATCACCTGCGTTCCAGACCGACCGACGCCCCTACAGCAGCTACGGCCGAGGCAAAGACAAGTCTATCTGCTGGTGCTCCCGGCGCTCTGTTCGAGCCAGGCGAAACAAGCCTGGGTGCAAGCGACAGTGTCGCAAGCACTGGGGTAACTCCTCATCCTACAAGCATCAGTCCACCCCAGCTGCGACGTAGCACACGGACTAGGAGGCCCGTGCAACGGTGCTCCCCTTAGCTGTTACTTGTCTTTGTACCTTAGAGGAGAGGACTGTTATATTCCTGGCCAGCACGTAGCGCCACAAGGTCCCCTGGTGGCCTAGAGTGACGATGTCTGGAAGTGCGGTGCTCTATATTAAACAGGGGGCCACACGGCTCCCTCAGTTAGTGTTGTGTTGGAACCGTACTACGTGTGTCATGCTTCCGCTTCTTGCCGCCGACGAACGTTGGCCGGTTGGAAGCAAGTTCGGTTTAAACTTGTAACACCTTTCTATCGTTAATTCTGGCTTACTGCGCAAGACACACTTCTCTAAAAGGTAAGCGGAAAATGAGTCGAGTGTTCCGGCGCTAGGAATCCTAATAAAAAATTATAACAAAGATTAGGAGAAATATAATGCTCTTCCGGGATACAGCAGAACGCATATCGAGATAGAGAAGAGGTAAAATTTTCCTTCTCTGTCGTTAATTATGGGCTCTTACTCAAAGCGCACCCTCCGAAGAGGTCATCAGCGAGCAATGAATTGCGTGGTCAGGACCAGGTATCATATTTCGGGAAATCGCAAAAAAAAAAAAAACGTATAGGCAAGATATAAAAATGTACTCCTGGTATACAGTACAACACATATACAGCTACAGAATACGCAGAGCTTTTATATTCTCCGTTGCTTATTATGACTTCCCGATGGATGGTCCAAGCCCTAAGAAACATATTAAAAAACTATTTGAATAAAAAATGGGCGATGTGTCAAAATTGTTTCCCGGAACATGGTGCAACACATATCGAGCTACACATCAAGTTAAAATTTGATCTCCTCTTTTTTATTCATAGATTTCTGCTCGAGGCACACCTCCCCCAAACCTCCGATGGACTTGGTCCACACAGAAAGAAATAACGGGTTCGGACACTAGGAATTATAGCCAACAAAAAATAAAAATATTTGACAGGCCAGATATCAAAATCATCTCTCAGGATACAGTACAACCAATATCTGGCTACAAAATTGGTAAACTTTTGATGTGTTGTGTCGTTAATTGCGGCTTCCGGCTCACTGCGCACCTGCCCGAAAATTTGTAGAACAAAGAATCGCGAATTTTTGCACTCCAAATCCCGCTTCGACAAGTAGTGACGTGATATCAAGACGGTACTTTTCCGGAGCATATATGTGACGTTATAAAATATGTGCAGCATCGTTGAAGGGTCTGAGTATAAAAAGATTCTTTGGTAACAAGTTTGTTTTCGCGATCGCAAACGCACCTCTGGAGGAAATTAAAACACAGCCAGCACGGCAATAAATGATACTTTAAAGATTCTTCACGGAAATAGGCTAGAAAAGGTACGTATAAATTCAGAGCACATAATTATAGTACTTGAAATCTTCATTATTTTTCCCTAAGGCTCAATGTATTTGTTTAATTTTGCATTGTTATGCATGGGATCCTCATCACCGTTCCCGGAAGTAATATATGTAGGGTAAATTGCTAGGCAACCGTGTCGCATACGTGATACTATTCAAGCATCAAAAACGTTTAACGACACTCTGAGTTTCCATACGCTAGACGACTACGTTCACGGCTCCCTTCATCAGATACTCTGAGGCGTATTATGTGTACACTTGATAGTTTTTCCTTAGAACGAAGCGATACTACCGCTAATCGGGCTATAAACGTGGCGACCATCCAGAGCCTTACTTAGTGTCGAGCTCTCTTCCCTCAGTCCTCACAGGTGGTCAAACTCCTCCTCGCCTACCTTCCTTATCCTCGCCTATCTTTCTAGTCACATAAGCTCCCCGTTAACCAACCAGCATCGAACACCTCACTCCTCCTCTACCAGCCGTAAACCGATCAGTGTCGAGCCTCGCGGCCACGCTTTTATCCAGGCTTCAATTTTATCTGGGCTTCACGAAATTCCAAATATGTCGCCAAAGAACGTTTCACGTTAACTTAATGTTCCCGTTACTTTGAACTTCTGGAAACATATGGGCCATTCTACTAGTTTTCGGATTCCCAGACTGCAATAAGATCCGTAGGAGCTATTAAAATAAAGTATTTCGTCCATTTAGTCAAGCTTGGTCGCTCGTTCGGGGGACGACAGATAGCGCATGCTAGAGCGTGCACGCACGTCGCAGAATCGTGGTGTTGGGCCATTTTGCATATGCCAGTATGACGTGAACACTTCATTGTGCGGTGCGTACTTTTTGCAGGAGCAATGTGGCCAGCGCAGAGTGAAACTCTTTATTTAGTGCTTTACTTAAATCCGTTCAGAATATTGGAAAGGGAAACTTGCGCCATGTTAAATTGAGCACCTGGCCAAGTGACAACCCTGGAGACCACTAAAAATGAATAAAACGCATTAAATTAAATATATAATAAACTAAACATTTTAAATCACCTTTTCTAGATAACCTTTGTCTTTGCCTCCACGTTCCCGGTGCCGAAGCTCACATTCCCAGCCGGTGTGGCACTTGTTGACTCCTCCAACGTCTCCAGTGATAAAGCCGACATTCCCCACCAGTCGGGACATTTAAACCCAGCCACGTAAACAGCGCCGAGGATGGCATGCCCGCTTGCTTACCGGGGAATATCCCGTAAGGTTCGCGTCACAGTAGTGAGCCGGGATTTCTCGCTAGAGAGGCACCGTGGCGGTCGTCTGTGGCCTTATACGGACATGAGATTCTCAATAGGAGCCAGAGGGCGTAAGAGGGCGCGAGAGACGAAGGGGTTTAGAGAGCTATATAAGGAGATACTGGGGAAGGGGGGCGGGTGGTCCAGACAGACTTGTTATGAAAATTCTTGGTATGAGAGTCTTCATATGACGGTCCTCAGCTAGCGTCTTTGGTAGAGGAGTCCTCATAATTGGAGCCAACAGGCTGCTGCCGCATCCAGAGGAGAAAGTGGCTTGGGTTGACGGAAAGTGAGTTTATAAACGCTGTTAAAAAGAAACCATCAATCTACGGGAAAAAGACGAATAAAACATGTCTCGTCTTTCGGCATTACGTCCAATGTACAGTTTTCGTTCACAAACTGGAACTGTTCAATCAATCAATCTTTGGAAAAAAGCCGAACAGGTACATGTCCCGTGACTCCCGTCTTTAAGCTTTACATCCAATGTGCCGTTCTCGTCCACATACAGGAACTGTACCGTAGAAGTGCAAATAAGGTATTTAGTTATGAGCATCAGATTCCAACATGACTATAAGGAGGACTTTAGAGAAGAGCATCTATGTGCTTGTTGCAACTTCCCCGTGCATTGTGTGTGTTTAAAAGAGCCACATATTTTCATTTGTATCGAACTTTATCATTCCTCGAGAGCACACCACCACACGAACGACAGCACGCAGCGCGTAGAGGTCGGAGGATGACAGCCCCAACCTCACGCCACTCAAGCGAATCGAACCAGCTCCTGGCCCGCCCGTCGAATAACGCATCGAGTACGGCGAGCACCGGCGTGAAGCCTTGAACCACTGTTTCCCCAACGTACGTATCCATTCAATCCACCATTTACATTATACCGCACTCCGCATGTGCACCTCTCTTCTGCAGAGCGAGGGCTTGAGCGACCGCTCTGGAGAGCAGCAGCTGCCATTGAACTCCGAAAAATCGACATGCTTGACATTTTATGACCACTAACAGCCGTATTTTGGATACCACCCTACAGAGGAACTTCAGCGGTTACCTCAGTGTAGTAATCTCTTCTACACGACGGTACGAAAGGAGAGGACGCTAACAGCACTCACATGATCTGGCCGGGTTGGAAGCCGCGGCCCCGCGCGATCGGGGCTTACGAAGAATGAGACAAAGACATGTTGCCTTGTGGGTGTCCCGTAGTTCTCTGACGTCGCTGACGGACGGCGGCTCTTTTATTAACATATTTCACGTGACATCGTAGATGCATAAACACACATAAAACAAGATAAGACAACCCGATAAACCCACCATAAAAGCATACTAGACAGAACACACGTTGCGCCATCTGGTGGCAAAATCACTTATCACAGATCACTACACTCAGTGAGTTTCTTCGGGTCCTACACCCTAAAGTTTAGGCCCGTTGGGGGCTTTGACGCACCACCTAGCCCGATGCCCAGCAAAACCTAACCAGAGGGGCTTAGGGCCAGTAGCGCAGCCACGAACTTTTTAGGGGGCGGGGGGGGGGGGGGAGGGGGGTGTTAAAGTGCATGTGCATATTATAGCCTTTTTTTTCGGCCAGTGTCCGGCTAGTTTTTGCCAAAGGGTCCTCCAGACGCCACCATGTAATACTGACGGTAGCGTCTACGAGACGCGACCATAAAGGCGATACTGTATCGTCAGTTAATGCACGAAGTAAGTACATATACAAGCGTTTATCAGTGTCTGGTTATGCCCGCTAACAGTGCAGGAAAAAAATTGTATCAATAATATGTTATACAAGTCGCGACCTCAGCGTCCTATGGAAACGCTAAAAGTGCGTTCCTTTCAACTCCTTTGCTTATATTTCTATAGCGTCTGTGGGCAACTCAGAGGAGTATAATGACACGCAAACGAAATGCGACCTAAAAATATTTAGTGTTGGCGATGGGGGGGGGGGGGGGGGGGGGGTGCTGCAAAAAAGCTTGAAATCTACAAGCCTATAAAAACGGTTACATATATATATATATATATATATAGTTTTTTTGCTTTTTTTTTGAGGGGGGGGGGGGGTGGGGTCAAGTTTTGTAAATTTTCACCCTGGCTACACCATTGCACAGGGGGGCTCGACATGGTCCTTGGTCATCTCAAAGGCGCCTAAACCCCTCTTCGGCCTATCAAGGAGCTTCATCCCAAGGGACAACCTGATGACTACCGACCCCAAGTCACCTTCACTCTGTAAGATGGCTATACGCACGCACTGGATATACTAATGACACTCTTTTTACGTGGACCAAGGCACGACAACTCCAACTGACAATCAACTTGTCGAACGACGTGTCATCGAAATATAGTTTAGTCGATTTGCGACACCTGGAACCGCGCCACAGCTCAAGTATACCGCGAGGGTGGGAATATTACAAAGCAATCATGAAACGCGCATATACATTTACAATGTATTCATGATTTGCAAGCACCTCAGGCCTCTGATTAAATTGAGTGGTTCTATGACTGAAATGGAGGACGTAGGTATTCAATTGGTGATAACTTGAGTTAAATTAATTTGTGCTTTTATTAAATTAATGACTGCTTCGACTAAATTGAAAAGTAGCATTATTAAATTCAGACACGCTAGAATTTAAAAAAATATGGCACTTGGATTATTACAAGCGGGAGAAGCCTAGAAACGAAATACCGTAAAACTGTCAATACCGAGAGCTCGTGCCTGGAGAAGCCCTTTCACGCGCTTTAGAGGAAAACAAAAAGAAAACAAAACGTCGCGAGCAAATTGTGACTTTTGACAATATTCTTCTTGCTGTGCCTAGTGCTTTGAAGCATGACTTAACAGCTACTTGACAGTTTGGGGAAATTAAACTCTCTGCCTTGCAATGAAAGCTAATGAGTGGCTTCGGGGGGGGGGGGGGGGCGGAAAAGTGAGAAAGGCATTGCATTCTGATTCAATAGAAAAATAGTTATTCTTAACCTAAAATATGCAGTGCAACAAATTAAAATGAAATATGATCTTGTGCTACGAATGTTTTTTTTTTTTTTTCAACTACAACAAAATGAACTTTTAGTTTCTTCAAAGGTTGCGTCAAAACGATTCAATCTGTAGCGTCTCGTGTCCGGGTCACCGGTCCCATGTCGCCTCGCCGCTCACTCCGTCTCGTCTCTGTCCAGTCCTCTGTCCCGACTCCTTTTTAAACCCTCGTGCTGAGGGTTACCTGGCGATGGCGTGAACTGGTGCAATCGCGAGGCAATACGTCAGCCGGATGAGACAGCAGTATTGGCAGTGCTATGGTGTGATTGCCAAGATGTTATCTAATGTGGTGCAATGGATGTTGCGCGGACTTAGGTAAGCGCGCGGCAACATCCGTCGACGACGCAGCACTTGAGCCGGGTAAGGTAATCTGACGCTCTCCGGGGCCGCTCGATCGATCGGAGAAAAGTTCTCTCGGGAGCCGCTGGGTCGGTGCGTGCGTACGTGACCACAGTACTCCCTCCCCAGAGGGTAGGCAAACGTTTAGAGACCACCGTTATCCGAGTCTAGGCTTTCGACTCGCCGCGGGCGCGCGAGTGAGGCGTGTAGTAGCAGGTGTAGGAGGAGATGCGATGCCCAGACGCTGTGGCACGTGGCGGCCGGAGCGTGTCTGGATCTCCGCTTGCTGGACGTTCGGGCGATGATGGTTTGGGGTGGACGACGAGAAGAGTTGATGCGAAAGATAAAGATTTCGATGATAGGCGGCGATCACTTAGTTCTTTCCGTGAGCGCCGACCGTGAGTGGCGTCGGTCGGTGCTACAGAACCTTTTGTGGGCCGTCGTGGAACGTTGAGGGCGTAGCCCGTGCATCACGTGTTGGAGTCTCTGTCGGACGCGCGTGATTTTTCCGTATGAGCCAGGAGCGTCAGAAGGGCCGCAGAGAGTCGCTTGCAGTAGCGTGCCCGTGCCGAGGCCCCGCATTGAGAAGGCCGCGTGGTACTCGCGTAGAGCAGCAGGCGGTGGGACTTGGCGGTGGGTGGCCGGCGGTGAGGCGCTTGCGGTGATTGGACTTGTGGTGAGGAGGCGGTGGGGACGTACCAGTGTTGGGGTGTCTGCTGTGAGCTGAGTGCAGAGAGTGGCACGCGGTGAGTTGCGTGGTATTGCCGCGTTTGGTTGCACGCATTGTGTTGCGTTGGGTTGCACGCGGTGATTTGCTTGGTTGGTTGAGTGGCACGCGGTGAGTTGCGTGGTGTTACCGCGTCGGGTTGCACGCAGTGAGTTGTCCGCGTGGACGTGCTCAAGTAGAGCTGTCCGTGGTGAGTTAGACTCTTTGGGTGCAGAGGGGTGCATCGTTGAGGGCGTGGCAGCGAGAGGGATGCGGGTAGATTTCTTTCTTTCTCTTGTGTGGTAAAAAAAAGATGTGGCTCACCGGCGATGATGGTGACGAAGGCGGTGGGTGCGATGATGGAGTCGCGGGCCGTGGTGCCGAAACTTGGGGCGGAAATGAGTTACGCGCCCCGCGGACAAGATAGTGGCTGGTGTGGTGGGGACACTGGCTGTGGCAGAGACCGTCGTTGCGAAGCGCTCGCGGAGCATCGCATTTGAGTCGAGCGGTACTACCACTGCCTTGTCGTGGGCCATGTGGAACAGGTACCGTGTCGGTGATGATGTTCGGTTGAGCCGTTGTCCATGAGTCGACGGGCCAGGTGGTGGAAGTAGCCTCCGGGAGATGAGGGAGATGAGCAGGGCCGGGAGTTTCCGTTGGGTGCGGGGATGGGAGGGCCGGTGTGATGATGTGCTTGCTTGCTGAAGAGTGCTTGTTTCTTGTTCGTCCGGGTCACCACAGTAGTGTCTTAGGTTGTTCTTCTCGGTCCGTCTCGTCTCCGTCCAGTTCTCTGTCCCGACTCCTTTTTAAACCCTCGTGCTGAGGGTTACCTGGCGATGGCGTGAACTGAAGCAATCGCGAGGCAATACGTCAGCTAGATGAGACAGCAGTATTGGCAGTGCTATGGTGTGATTGCCAAGATGTTATCTAATGTGGTGCAATGGATGTTGCGCGGACTTATGTAAGCGCGCGGCAACATCCGTCGACGACGCAGCACTTGAGCCGGGTAAGGTAATCTGACGCTCTCCGGGGCCGCTCGATCGATCGGAGAAAAGTTCTCTCGGGAGCCGCAGGGTCGGTGCGTGCGTACGTGACCACAAATCCAATCACATCACTGAACACATTACCATAAAATAATCATGAAATCAACCAAAAAGTGAGGCTTTCATGCCAGAAAATTATATCTAAAACAAGTAGACACTCATTTGTTACCTTTATTCTAGCTTTCACCAAAACGTAACTGTAGTAAAAGGTCGAACTAGTTCAGCTTATGGTACGCACTCGAACTGTCTAATTCAAAGTGGTGTTTGAGTTTTGTTGTATGTTGGTCACAGGGCATATGCTATATGGGTATTCACTAAGCCTGACCTATCCCAGATGATGTGCGACTTGGCATGGCTTTCGACATCCATCGATTATCTGTAGCTAGATTGGCAGAGGATGTAACAGACTAATCCAGAAAAATGTATTTGCCAATACCTGAATATGTACTAAAAAATAAAATTAATTTATTGATAAATAAAAGCCTATAAGTTTCTCCAAGTAGGAGCACTAACTAAAAAGGAAGCAGTGAAAAGAGGTTTCAAATTATAACTAAACCCATCCCATATTTTACCATGACATCTTTTGTAGACGACTCGTGGGCATAAACTCGGAAGAGGGGGTCTTCACGGAAGGTGACTGTGGTGCACCCGAAGGTCAAGGAGCCATTCAAGAACTTTCGAAGTCCAAGAAGAAGTGGCGGGAGAGTTTATCATTATAGCTTGTTGCAATATAAGAAACGCAGGATAGGCTTCTCCCACAAAGCCCTCCACCTTTCCCCTTGAGCAGAGAATAAGCTGAAGGAGGCAATGTCGAAAGAAGGATACCACTAATCATGGTGAAACGAGCACTTGGTGGGAGCGCCTTCGGCCATGTTTCTTAACCTGCGACAAACTATAGGTTCGATTTTTTTTCCATCTATACATTGAATATTTTTTCAACACTACTTATTCTCGTATGGAGATTTTAATATTTAGCCAAGATACTTTCTTTGTTCATTCATTATGACAGATTTCTTCACCATTTCTTTTCCGACCTAAGTTGCAAGTTTATAAGAGATCATTCTATCTAGTCAGCTGGTAATATACATTTTGAAAATAAATGTTAGAAATTTTGACGCAATAAACACTTGGCTTTCTTTTACAACGTTTTCACTGGGATGGTTCAGTACCATCAGGACCCAAAAATGTGCATTTAAACTTTTTTCGAATCTTTATGATTTAAGAAGTATATTTTTCTCTTGGTACATGCTCATGCGGCAGGTAACCACTGAACTTCCTTGCACAAATGATGCGGTTTTCACACCATGAGGAGCTTCGGCTTCACAAACTGTATGTGCATGTATGTGTCACACAACAGGAGCACACAAATACCTTCACAAAAAGATACATCTTGCAGAAATTAACTTACAACACCTGTCCAATGATACAGCGTGTGCTCTAGAACATTTGCCTTGTTGTTTCACGGCAAAAAACCAACCATGCATTACCAAACGCATAGTTTCCCCTTATATGTAGCGCTAGCGGTCTAGACCAGACACTAAGGTTTTAGAACTTGCCATCTTATTAAAACATTATAAGAGATTTTCAGAAAGTTTCAGTAGGCCCGTTCCCGGGTAAGGCCCGTTCCTGTAAGCTTATGCCATTTTTTTTTTTTGTATTTGTAGGCAGTCTTTCCCTAGATACAGATTTACGAAAGTCACTTATAACGTATAAACCAAAATGAAAATTTGTCGTTTGGTCAAGACTGCTTGAGCTAATTTTGGTGCATACTGAGCGTTCGGCAATGCATGCATAGTTTGCCACTGCAGTAAACAAAGCACCACATTTTTGGGGGGACCCCTTGTTCACAACAGTGAGTCTGCAGTCACACGTATAAATAGAACATGCTGACATTGTTTCCAACATAACGTCTGCTGCTCTTGAACATAATGGCACACTTCACTTAGCTAATAGCAAACAGCCCTTATACTAGCATTGCGGTGCACGGGACACAGGCATGCTAATATTGGTACCACAGAATTTTCCGTACTTGGGAATTATAATGCATGTTTCCTGAATTCAGTGATATGGAACATGGTGTGGCAACAAGGTTAGCAGGGATATGTTCCTTACCTAAACGGTCTTTTTTCTAACAGTGGACTCTTTGGTCAAACTTGCTGTGTTATGTGACTTCGTTGGGAAGGACATAAGAGTGCCTTGATCGAATCGGGTGTAATATATTATCTAATGATCCCTCGCATCAAACATATTTAGATTTGGACGTATTACTTATTTGGAGAGCCAACGTTCGACTTTCAAATATTATTTACACGCGCCGATAACTTTAAACTAAAATTCTTGGGGGCGCAGCGGGAAAAGAAATATCACCTTCGTATCCGGCTTTAAACCCATACTGAGCAAGCGAAGACAACGGTGATGCTAATACCATTCTTTCTTTCCTTCTTCCTTTCCTTCTTTTTGTCTTTTTCTTTCTTCATTTATTTATTTATTTATTTATTTATTTATTTACTAATCTTGCAGGCCCTGGCTGGCAGGGCGAAAGAAGGAAATAAAAATGAAAGACGTTTGCAATCAACTGAAACGCCGAATTAGAGCGCAGCTCTTGAGGAGGAGGAGGGGAAGATACGGAGAGCCCCTCCTCCTTTCCCCTCATATAGGGGAAAATTCCCCGCTAAAAGCGGGGAAGTTTTCCACCAAATTTAGCGGGGACATTTGTTTCGCTAAATATAGCAGGGAAATATTTCCGCAGCGGGAAATGTTTTTCCGCTAAATTCAGCGGGAAAGTTTTTTTTTTGCTAACTTTAGCAGGAAATTTTTTCCGCTAAATATAGCGGAGAAGTTATCCCGCTCAATTTAACGGAAAACTTTCTCCGCTAAATTTAGCGGGGAATTTTTTTCCGCTACTTTAGCAGGGAAATTTTTCCCGCTAAATTTGACGGGAAAAATTTTCGCTAAATTTGGCGGGGAAATATTTTCGCTAAATTTATCGGGGAAATTTTTTCCGCTTAATTTAGCGGGGAAACTTTTTCGTTACCTCTAGCGGGGAGTTTTTACCGCTACATTTAGCGGGGAATTTTTCCGCTAAATTTAGCGGGAAATGTTTTCCGCTAAATTTAGCGCGGAAATTTTCTTGTTAAAATTAGGGAGACTTTTTTCCGCTAAATTTAGCGGGGAAAAGTTTCCGCTAAATTTAGCGGGGAAATTTATCGATAATGCATCGCGCGGTTACGCCGACGCCGCTCAAGCCGGGAACGGGCGACTAAGAGCTGCGCTCCAAAAGTCATTTCTGCCTGATGAGCCCTTTCCGCCCGTTACAGCTGTATAGCAATTGTTCGAAAGAGGCAGCAACAAACACAACAGCCCCCAAAGAACACGCAACCCAGAAACATGGCAACAGAACCAGGTACCCGCCACAACTGCAGCACAACCCAGGCACCAAACACCCACACAGTCGTAGGCACCAATAACAGCACGCATATCTCACCTCCATAACAAGAAATAAAAGTTAAAAGCAATGAGAGCAATTACATGCCACCTACACACAAACGCAAAAGCAAAACATTAAAAGAAAACAAATTAACAGCAGGCAAACCTGTGAACACACCAGTAATCATCAAAGGGGATACCGTCACAAATCAGAAAGCGCCCGACAAATTAGGCACCTGCAATAACTGCAGCACAATTCAGTCATCAAACACGCACAAACTTATAGGCAACAACGCAGCCGGCATGGTTGAAAAAAAAAAAAAATTAAAAGAAAACAAGGGAACTCCACGCAAACCAGAAAACATACTACCCACTAAGAGCAGTACCGTTACACTTCAGAAGACGCTTGACGTCGGTTTTGAATTGTACAAAGCTGTTCAAATAATTGCATTCTGCTCCCAACATATTACGAAGATCGGTTATCTTATAGTCGAGGTTCTGTTTTCCAAAGTTTGACCTGATTCGAGGTATCTGCCATTTGGTGTGCCGGAGGGAGTAACCACAATCATTCCGAGTTTAATTAAAATCTATATAGAGTTTATATTTGTGTAAGAATTGCGCTAGTTTAAAATCATAAACCTGGTCTGCTTTTAGCATGTTATGTAAGGTGTAATATTTCTCGTAGTCAAAGTCCTGCAGGTTTCCAGAATAATTAGCACGCATACGTAGAACCCTATTTTGTAGTACTGAAAGCTGATAATAGTTTCCAGTGGTCGTAGTACCACATACCAAAATTCCATATGCAAAATAAGAATAGAACGGTGAGTGATAAAGACACGTTTTCAGCCAGAGCGGTATTACACTTGTTCTTCTGTAGATGCATCCAAAATACCTTGATAGCTGTGTCTTGATATGCCTAACATGTGTATTCCATGTTAGTTCTTCGTTAAACCAAAACCCAAGAAATTTTTATTGTTACTTGTTCTAAGGTTACATTGCTAAATTCAATAATTGCGGCATCGTTATCGCGTTTATTGATAAGCCGAAATATTATATAATTGGTTTTAGACTTGTTCAGTTGCATTTTATTTGATATTAGCCAATGGGACAAATTCACCAAGTAGCGGTTTGTTATGTCTTCGAGATGTTGCTTAGTCTTTCCAGTAAAGAAAACATTCATTCACGTAGAAAAACCATTTGGAAAACTTGAACCGCTATTTGGAAACCAGCACAAGACCCCATCATTTCGTGCCCGCTGTTTGAGATAAGACGGCTTGCCATGGCATCCAAAAGTTTTGACGCGCAAGGCTCTCTTCAGGCCGCTCCATTCGCCGCGAGAGACTGAACAAATAGGTGGCTATGTCCGTTGCGCCGCCATAAGGCGGTCTGCTTTTTTCCTTCGTTGGGCCTGCTCACTTGCTTAGGTAGCTTGGCCCTGCTGGCACGCAGGGATAGTATTTATGTTTGGCGGGTGGACACTGAAAACGCGCTCGTTTAAGGAAATTACACTTGTTGCTTCTCATCAAAACATATATTACTTTTCTGAGAATGTCGTAGGTTGAAATTCTAGGGTCTGTCTTAAAACATGAAAATATATAGAATAGAAAATGAGGGTGCGCGCCTTTACTTTAAAGTCGTTACGACGCCACACCGCTCATATCCTTCCTTTGGCAGTGCTTTTGATTTGTGACGTTTTTTGCCGCAACTACAAATTTTATGTTTGCGATGTTGGTGTTTCCTCCCCTACTCGCCCCACCTTGCGGAGACATGGAGAAACTTTGCTATACGCTCTTTTTGCAGGGTTGCCGAGCGTTCGGAAGGGCCGAAGAGCGTATTTATAAACGGTGGGTGATACGCGGCATGGCAACGCCACTCGCGGTTGCTGCGCCGGCCGGCAGCGGGCTTTGCACGTATATCACTGGGACGCTCTTTAACCTCCCACCCCCCACCTCCCCCATCACCAGCATGTTCACGCCGCTTCGCGGTGACAGCCTGAGTCGGCACATTCACGCGCACCAGTGACACAAGCGCAACGTTGCCGCGAAGTGGCGTGAACGGGATCGGGAGGTAGGTTAAAACGCGTTCCATTGATACACGCGCAACGTCGCCTTGAAGAGGCGTGAACTGGAGGGGGGGAGGAGGGGCGTATTTATAAACGGTAGGCGATACGCAGTACGGCACCGCCACTCGCACCGGATTCAGCAGGCGCGCGTTCCTATATGTGACGACGCAGCGTCTTCCTCGTGGAGCGGCCAGTCCGGCTCCAGCGGCGTTGCCATGCCGCTGATCGTCTACAGTTTACAAATACGCGGGGGAGGGGGGATAAAACGCTCCCCAGTGATAAGGCCCCTACGCACATTTGCGTTTGAGCGTGATACGGATCGTAGCGGCACGCGGACGTGTAGCGTTGCGAAGAGCGCTTGCGCCAAGCTTGTACACACAGTGTAGTTGGCACACAGCACAGTCAACCGCAGTTAAGAGCCAAGAGGGAGTTTTAGTGAGTCGTATCTACACGAACAGTTCATTCTCGAACGCATCGGCCAAGTCACTACGCATGCGCGCGCGAGTCGTTCGGGGCGTCGGGAGTCTCTTCTCGTTCGTTTCTCCCATTCCGGCCGCTGGAGTCGTCACCGCAACGCAGCCAGCCAGCACCGTTCACGACTCGGGTAAAAAAGAGATGGCGGTCGGTTTGACGCAACGTTACTAAACCACTCAGTTGGGAAACTGCCATAGAGACTGCTCTGAAAAAGTGGCACCGACCCGTCCTCCAGAAACGAGCTAATGGCGATCGCAACGCCGTCATTTCTCCCGCAGAGGCCACTCGAGGAACTGCACGTGACTTCTATTTTGGCTTTAATCGGTCATTTCGGCGCCGAAACAGGTACGGTGGAACAGGTTACAAGGGCGTCATCCCCGTCTCCCCAGCGGACGCGCCGCGAATTACTACCGAAGCTAAGATGCACCTCGGTCGGGACGCGCTACCTGAAATCACCCCTGAGGCATGGTTGCATAAAAACAATATTAATTGTGCCGCAAAACCTTGCAAGCTAAAGATTTTAGAAAACATCACGCGCCCTCAATTTCTACTAAACTCCTATAAAACTTACTACAAAAAGAGTTTTTTTCCCGTTGGTTTTTGCGCAAAAACATGCGTCTGAAAGTTCAAGCTGACCACAGTAAGGACAAATGATAAAGGGTGGCGCTGTTGTTGTCATTAGCTCGGTCTTGGTGGATGCCAGCGGCCCATGTTTCAACGGTGAGTTTCCCAACAGAGGGTTCTAGTAACGTTGGTTTGGCGACCGATTCCGCCGACCCAGCCGTGCGTTAGGCTTAGGTCAAAGGAACGCGATTTGCCATCCTCTTACTCTGCTTCATTTGAGAGGTTGAACCGAATCCTTTTGAGGACGGCTCGCAATGGTAAGCGATTGTGAATGTTGTAAACTGCGCATGCTACTAATGGTTTGCGATCTGCGGGCAGACTAGCTGCCGTGGCGACGGCGAGCAGACGAAATGATTTGGTTTGACGGCACACAACGTGAACAATCGTTCAAGTCCAAGATGGCGGAGACACACCACATACTTTTACGAACGTTCAGACACTTTTTCCTCTATCTAGCTTCGCAGTTCTTGAAATTCCGCCCGGCCGGCAGATGTTACGTTGGCCATCTTGTTTACATCCGTCGCATGCCGGAAACACGAGCCGTCAAAAATTTACACGTTGCAGAGTGTTTCACATATTTACTAGAGGATGGCACTACCGCTCAAGCACAATCATCATCATCGTTTCCACGGTTGCACCATTTTGATAATTTTCTACAATACATTAAATTTCACTAACAGTATGACGGGACGGAAGAGCTGCACCATTCATGACTTCGGAACCATGTCCTCCAAAAACGACTTGCTAAAAATCCCTAATAAGAACGCGCTATCGTCGCTAGACGCGCACCAAGAGTAAGAGAAATACATGGCAACATGGCGGCGCCCGGCGGCTGCGTCGAAGTGTTCAATCTTGGGACAATCCCGCTGGCTTCCCCGACATTTAGACGAGCTTGAACTATCGCAGTCTTGGAAAAAGCATTCCCCACCGCTCCCCAAAACAAGAAAGCGAGTTCTGGGAACGGAGAACCGGATACGCCTCGCCGAGTGGCGCGAGTGAACACGTGACCCTCCTTTCCTTTCTCGGGTTCTGATTGGTCTGACAAAACACGCTGCCGTTACTGCCGCGTCCAAAGTTGAGCCGGTCTCTACTCCCTTGCGGTGCGTTCCGAGGCGTTGCGCCACGGAGCGCATCGTACCTCAAGCAAACGCTTCTGGCCACGAGGACGCCGCTCCCACTCAAACGCATTCAAACGTGAATGAGCGAATGTGTTTAAGCACCTTTCCAAAAAACACTCCTAGGCAACAGCCATGTTGCTGATGCTGATGCGCCTGGTGCAATTCGCGCGCCCTCTATCAGCTAGAACTTTTCTGCCACTCTCTTGGACTGTAAAGACCCGTTCAGCGCGGTTCTCTACCTACTTTTTTGCGGTTTTGCATTCGACGTGTTCTCGCCCCTCTTAAAAGTTTCCACTTAATTTCTTTTTTGTATGCGTGCTGCGTACCCTTTTTGTGTTATCTTCCATCGTGAGAAATAAGGCTGGTAAGTGCCTGCCATTCAAGCTTTTCTGCTCGACCATGGCGTGAAACGAAGGACGTGAAGGACGTCGAACGGCCATCGATGCGATTTTGCGAACATTGTTCTTTCCCCTCCCAGAGATAATCCACGTAGAATCCTCATTCATCTCCAAAAATAGTATGAATGAACAGCACTTCATCGAATGAATCACCATTAACCGCTGAAAGCCAAAATGAACGGCGGAACCAGGGTTTGAACGCTGGGCCTCCCAATGTTCGGTCGGGTGTGATTATATTATATTATATTATATTATATTATATTATATTATATTATATTATATTATATTATATTATACGGGCCGCGGGCTACTTGGCATTTTATATTTCTCTTTATGGCTCTGGGTTTTTTCTTCTTCGTCCCCTGCTTTACGGAGTTTCAGTTCAAATTCCTTTTTCACCCAATTGACTTCCCTTCCTTCTGCGTGTTAGGTCGACTTTGCCGCACTGCCCACCACTCCAGCTTCCACCGCTACCCGACAGCGCATGGACAGATGTCTCCGGAGTCGGTTTCGGCGTACTTGTAGGGGACTGTGCGCAGGCAATCATAGCCCCTCTGCCGAGGCCAATATACCTCTGGGGAGGAGTCGCCATGTTCTAGTGCGCGAGCATTGGCGGGAAAGGGACTCTTCTACAGACGGACAACACAGCTTTGGCTCTATAATTCGTCTCACCTTAGCATGGACTAACTGCGAAGGCGGTGCAAGAGCGAGCGGGTAGCCTTGACTGCCTTGACTGTAGCACCCGCTGCACGAGCCCCCGTGCAGCCGCCGAGGCTTTATCCATAGGAACTAGCTCGCGCTTTTAGCATGCGCGGCTAACAATAGTCCAAGCTAAGGTGAGACGAAGTATAGCGCTGCACCGCGGCCATGGACGAGCTTTGCCTTGGGCTATTGCCAGTGCCGTCTCTCTTATTTTTCTTGATAAAGATATGTCAATAAAATGGGTACCGTCGGTCACGAGCCCCGCCGCCCAGCCGTTGAGCGCTTGACAAGCTATGGCGAGCCGGCGGGCCATCGAGTCCGCGCGCTCTCGCCGCGAGACATCTTTTCCTTCTCGTGCTGAGGACGGCGGAAGGATCGAAGAAACGTCCGAAATGTTTCCTGAGGTTTTTCAATACATGACAATAAATAAATGAATGAAGAAAAATGGCACTGGCAATAACCCAAGGCAAAGCTCGTCCATGGCCGGGGCGCAGCACGAGAGCCAAAGCTCTGTTTTCCGTGTGTAGAAGAGTCCCTTTCTCGGCAATACACGCGCACCCCAACACGGCGATTCCTTCCCGGAGGTGTATTTGCCTCGGCAGAGGGGCGATGTTTGTATGCGCACAGTTCCCAAAATTTACGCCATAACCGATTCCGGAGGCATCTGCTCATGCGTTGTTGGGTAGCGGGGGGAAGGGGGAGCGGTTGGCAGTGCGGCAAAGTCGGCCAAACACGCAGAAGAAAGGGAAACCAGTTGAGTGAAAAAGGAATTTGGGCTCAAACTTTGTTAAAGGGGGGACGAAGAAGGAAAAAAAACCCAGAGCCTTAGAGAGAAAAGTAAAATGCCAAGTAGACCGCCGCCACTGGGCACTCCAGCGAGCGAAGGACACGAGGGATGGCTCGGAGCCGTTATGGCGTGTGCGAAATGGTGCCATCGGCGGTGTCAAGCCTGAACCCAAGAAAACCCATGCGTCTCCTGGGCTCTGCTGGTGTCGCTTAGGTTTAAGCGAAATCCCGACCACAGCAAGTCCTCCACGAGGAGGCGCACCGTAGACACCAACTTGTCTGGGTCGGGATGGGTACCAATTGGTACCAATTTCCAAAACCAGTTTAATTTTGGGACTTCTAATTGGAAGAATACCAATTGGAAGAATACCAATTGCTTCCAAGTGAAAGAATACCAATCGGTTCTAGATGGAAATATACCCATTGGTACCGATTGGAACGAAAACCATTTGGGTTTTGGGACTCCCAAGCGGAACAATACCAATTGGTATTTTTTTCCAATTGGAACCACCACCCGTTATGTTTTGAAACTTCTTTCTGGAAAGTATCCATCGATTCCCAAAAGTATATCCCTAATTTGTTTTCAGAACTGCAAAAGCAACATTTCCGGCTAGTGACACCAATAGGCCTTTCGGTGGATCGGCCGATAGGCGTATTGGTGTATGGGCGTATTCATCTATCGGTGTATGGGCTTATTGGTGAATAAATCAGATGGCATATACATCCCTATATGCAAACACATGCCTGTGCCTATAGATTTGATTATTCAAATGCGCTCTTGGAAAATACTTGTTCTCTGGATGGTCTGCAGACACTGTAAATAGTCACAAACTGAATTTTATACCAATAATATCAGAGCTGCATTCTTCTTGCTTGAAGTTCTGAAATGAACAGAAGAACAAAGATATTCATCAGCAGGAATGCCAGTAAGTATCATGACATGGGTAAAACATGAAAGCATAGAAATCAGTGAAAGCTAGACAATAAGGCTTCAGTTAGTATGGGCTTCTGAATTATGATAGTGATCAAAGGCTTGTCGAACATTTTAAAATGATAATTAGCTCACAAGTCTACACCTGGCAGCAGAGGTGTGTGTTGTCCGTTAAATTCGTTTGTTTTCTGCCATCTTGAGTTTCTACATCGAAATTAGTCCTTTTGTTACATGCCCAGTGAGAGAAATTTATTATGTTGTTATCAGCTGAGAGGGGATCCAAGGGTTTGCAGTCAGTCAAATTTTGGAGTTTTACATGCCAACCAATGACAGGCCTCTGGCACGCCCCAGCGGACGTCTGAGGATTAATTTTGTCCACCTTGGTATCTTTTGACGCAATGAGCCTCAGTCAGATTGTGGACATGTCGGCTGGGATTCGAACCCGCGACCTGGGCGTCCGTAGGCCGGTGCTTTGCCTTGGAGCCACATAGGCAGCGTAAGGCTTTGCAGTGCAAAAATTCTTTTCAACAATTTTGACTGCAAAGAACTATTCATTCTCTGCACACTGGATCTCGGAAAAGATACAATTGTCATTACTTGCATGTGTGAGGCTACACTTGCCTTTGATTGCAATGAGAGCAGAGGTAGCTTTATTCTCACAGCTGTCCGAATTCAAAGGAATATCTATGATAGCATGCCATCTGCATTCTGCGCAATGGAAACATCAAATAATTTACAAGTATTGCAAGCAACACGTAGCAATAAAAAAGGGGTGTTAAGAGCAACCTAAAACCACAGCAAATATATTGAAGGCTCTAATACTGAATGAGAAAATAGGGAGACACTATAAACTGTTTGCTACAATAGGAAAGCGTTTTACAATGCGATGTGTGCAACGCACGGGAAACTTTTTTCCTAACGCGGACGTTCAGCAACACTTCCAAACATAAAATCAGGTAGAAGAAGCAACGTTCGCTATAAGAACACTTTAGCAAACAAGGTTGACCGTGAAAATATTCAGAAGTTGCTTCACGAGTCTGAAGGACAAAGAGCAAGATTCGGCTCACCGCAGCTGCCACGGGACGGAGTTGCTGGTTAACCCCAGCATGTTGTGGTTCCCCCAGGCTTTTCTTGGAAACATCGATTGAAACAAGAAATGTCAAATGTTGATAAACTTGATGAAAATGTCACATTTTCCCATCCTCCTACTCGCATCGCACACAAGTGCTCCCCCCAAAAAAAACACACGTATTTGTGTCACTAGCGATGGGGCGTTCTAACATTCAAACCTAAACTCTAAGTAAAACTGAAAAAAGAGTTGCTAAAATAAAAAACCGTAAGGTTGATAATAGAGTATTATAAATATATATATATATATATATATATATATATATATATATATATATATATATATATATATAACGCAGAGAAAGGACAAAGAAAAAAAACGAATAGGAGTAATATGAGTTGCATCATATGTAATGAGGTGGCCAGGGAGCCGATTTTTTTGTTGGTGTTTTCCGCACCCTTGAAAAAAATTCTATATTTTATCATGGAGTTTATTTTTGATTCAGAAGAGTAAGCTCACAATCTTTCACTGCAAAATTGTTCTAGAGCTCCAGTCGAAAAAAAACATCACATTTGAGATAAATCTGTGACCAATTGGAAAATTGTATTCCAATTGGAATGGCCAATTGGTTGTTTAAGGCTATGGTCCCATGGCAGCCATCTTGAACAAGGCGTTAGTTCAACCAATAGATGGCGACACGCACCCGTGGGGTGGCCGAAACATTGGTTCACGGTGGGATGGCTCGAGCACCATCACGTTCCCCTCTTGGCCTAGCTCGCGCCACTGCCAGCTGTGCTCAGCTGGCTCAAGTAGCGTGGCCCAGCAAACGCATGTATGCTAGAATGTCAGGCTGGGTATAAATTGCTCTATGATACAGGGAGATGCGGTTCGGCGGTTGTCACGGGTCTTCGCAATAAATCTTACCAAGAAGGAATCAATTGTTGATTGACGTGTCAATAATCTATTCTATCAATAGAAACTTCTGCAGGAATGAACGCTCAGTAGACTCAATCTTCCAAGACACCAGTGGAAGCGGACGTCAAGTAAACTGCTTCGCGATTGACGGTACTTACCGCACCATTATAATAACGACTGAAAAGTGACGTCACAAAATATTGAGTGTCACGGGATCCGGAAGATGTTGTAAAGGTTGTTACATTATAGTTCCCAGAAAACAAACGCCGTTGCAATATATTCGGAAGTACCGACACACATAATGTTGTAAGTACAGCTTAGGAGGGATATAATGAAAACCACCAGAATAAATAGGCAGACGTTTATTTGCAATGAAGACGCTTGAATCAACGGCGTTTAGAGAGGGCAAGTTATGAGCGTTCGGGAATTTATAAGTCAACATGATTCCTAACTATTGACATGCGGACAATGAAGACCTGTTTTGTCGGGAGATGGAGTTGCGGTGATGACCTGATAACGGACGACTCGTGGCGGACGAACAAGCAAGTTTCTTCTCAGCGAATGGTAAGCGTCCAGCGTCAAGCACAGCACGTCGCTACCAACGTTGTCGACGTTTCAATCACTCACCGTTTTCGACAAACGTGTTGGCACCTGTGCTAACTTTGCGGAAAGACTAGAAGTCTTTCTCGAGTCGAGCGCCATCATGAACAGTAACTGAAAACGATCCACTATTCAGTCGGTGGGTGGCGAAACGTATCCGCATCTTCAGAGTCATGGTCGATGCGTACTCTAAGTGGTTGGAAGTTTACACGATGCCTGCCACGGCGTCCAAACCCGTCATTGAAGTTCTACGCTCTCGTCCCCCTACTTTAGCAATACCGAAAATACTTTTCTCTGATAACTCGACAAATCTTGCTTGAAATAAAATAAACAAGTTTTTTTGGAAAACAAATAACGGCATCAGGCATCACATTAGTGCACCATACCATCCTGCAACTAAAGGACATGCAGAACAGATGGTGTGCGAAACAAAGAAAGCCCCCTTGAAGCTTACGGAAGATGCAGTTCAGTGAAGAATCGCCAGGTTCTTGTTCCATCAGCACGCGACGGTCTCATCTTACACGGTAAAAACACCCGCCGAAGCAATGTTCGGCGGACGAAGAGCCACACTCCTCGATCTCATATACTATGGCCTACGAACGAAGATCGAGAGATTCCCAGATCGGGAGTAATGGCAGTTTATTCGGTCGGACAACTCGTCTACGTGACGAATTTCAGCGGAAGTCGGGCCTTCCATGTAAAACTTCAGTTGATAGAAAAGGCTCTATGTTGGTTGACCAGAAGGTGTCATCCCTCCGAATACGTTGGATATCAATGCCCTTGAGTGTAAATATAACGAAATCACAAAACTCTCTTTGTGTATTGTGTAATTGCCCATGTATTTGGTAGTAGAAGCTATGGTGGTGATTTGGACCTTTCACACCAGGCTCCTTTTTTTTATTTTTCGCCTCATACCCCTTTGCGGTTTCAGTAGGCTTCAAGAATCTTTTGGAACGGGGACACTTTACGTCAACGAGGCCATTTGTTCCTAGTAGTCTATCAGGGAATGCTGCTAGAAATCCCTCCCTCATTATAACGAATAAGCCGCACTTCTCCACAGTCCAGTTTTCCTGTTAAACGTACGGTTGTAAAGCAGCATTTTCATTGATTCTACCATATTCTGTTGCGGATGAAGAATCGTCTTTGGGTACAGGATACTTCAAAGAAGTCTGGCACTGTACGTTGTGGTTCGACACCCACTAATGTCGCCGTCCTTATAGAGCCTCATCATTTAATCATTACCTCGTCACCTCATATTGCTCTTCATCAACAGTAAGTACAATAGGCTACCACCATATTACAATCCAAGAACGGAAAAAATTGTGTCGCTCAGTCCTTCAATATGTTTATTATTTATATAATGTTATTACGTTATATTACCTCAAGACGACCGACGTCCATTGTCGATCTTCAACTACTTATACCTGTATATGAATTAGACGCACAAGGGTGGGGGGGGGGGGGAGAATTGCGCACACCAGCTCGGAGCACGTGGAGCGAAAGCTCGCGCTGCAGAACCCACCCCGCCCCTGCCCGTTTCGATCTGGAAGAGCATCGTACCGGCGTGCGGTCGTGTATCACTACTGCGTGGTGCACGTTAAAGACCCCAGGTTTGCGGTTGAACCGCACTGGCTAAATTGCTCATCTACAGCTGAGACACCAGACGCCCACTAAGGCAGACTAACTTCCGGCTATATAAACATACACCCAACAATTTGCAATTAGACGCACAATCATCAACAATTTGCTATTAGACGCACAATGACAAAGAACACAGCGAGCCGCCACTTTTTTGGGGGGGATTGTCTTTTTTTAAACCAGCGCAAGCTCGAGCGTTCTTTCTTTTGAGATGGTTAGAACGGTCGCACATAAAACCCGCGTTTCTCCTACCCGGTCGCTTCCTCCTCTCATTATGTGTAGTTGGTTATAACTAAATAAGCTATATTAATGGTGTATTATTCATATTCAGTTTCAGTCAGGGGAAAGGAGGTTCGTGGGTTACTAGAGCCAATAAATGAGCTGTGATTAGAGTATCGGCACTCTCTTCCCCGACAGTGTTGTAGGCGCCGCCATTTTGGTGCTTGTGCAAAGCAGGCGCAACTGCCGATCGTCATGATTCAAAGGTGCGACTTCCTCAGCATTAGATATGGTGTTAGGAAGCTCATGTAATATTGCTTTGCTTTGTCGCAAACTGTTTAAAGTGGAGGAGGAAAAGCGTTTCTTGTGATTTCAGATAAAGCTTCAAATAACTGGCAACCATGAGGAGACTATACAGAGAGATGGGCCCACGAGTGGATTTCGCCCCAGTGACGGGAATGTGGAATAGACCAGGTTGGCTGCAAGGGACAAAGTACTCAAAGGAGGCGGCAGAATGTGTCATGACGAGAATGAGTGCTAGGTTTCGGGCTTTTCTAGAGACCCCAAGGGGGCCCAAAACACCGAGGAGAAAAGAAGGAAAACGAGATCAGCTGGAAGGGCTGCTGAGAGCCTTGATAGAACAGCTGAAAAACGGTTAGACGAAGGACGCGATGAGCCTGGGGCAGAGGGGCCAGGACAGACAGCGGAGCAGGGGAGACTAAGGAGAGTGAGCTTGAATTCGTTTGGTGAAGGCATCAGGAAAAAGAGACATAGAAGAGGACGTAAACGCAGGGAGAAACTCAATATTTTTTTCTTGAACATACAAGGGGGTCGAACATAAAGGAAATGGGAAGAGATATACAACCACATGCGGCAAGAACAGATGGCCCTGTTTCGGGTGACGGAAACTCACCTTAGGGGGGAAGAGGTACCACCGCATGACCAAGACTTTGTGTGGGAGGGCTGCAACCGGGCAACGGAGGACAGAAAAGGAGGGGGCATTGGGTGTCATTGGATCAAAACGCAACAATGGACCAGAAGGACCCCTAAATGTAAAGAGCACATGTGGATGCTGGGAAAGCTGATGGGTAGACCAATGGCCATAGCGGTGGTGTATTTTTGGTCGGGGAGCGAAGAAGAAATAAACCAAAAAATTTTGAATGCCTAATGCAAGACATACAAGAGTTGCAGGGGCAGCGCGAGGTGATTGTGCTAGGGGACTTTAACGGACATCTAGAGGAGCTAGATGGGAAGATGGACGCCAATGCAGGACGGATGGACCTAGCTAGACGAAACAACCTGGTGGTAAGCAACCTGGAGGAGAAATGTGAGGGAACTGTCACATGGGCAGCAAGGGATCAATGCTCAAGCATAGACTATGGCCTACTGTCACCTAGTATATATGACAGTGTTGAGACCGAGGAGTTCCTCAGGCCGCCTCAGGTAGGGCCAGGCGAGGACAGGAACCGCAGGCCGACTCCAGGCAGGAACATCAGGAGACGGGAGGGTGTCTCACGATAAACTCTGTTTAATTACATATATACAGAAGTCTCCATCGTCCGAGAGCACCCTTTGCGACCTCTCGTTTGCTCTTTTTATAGAGTCGCTGTTGATGCTCCAACGGTTGGCAGCCAGTGGTCCGCCGAACTGCCAACGAACGTCATGTTCAGGCCCCGCCCCCCCTCATGCTCTCGAGCACGCACGCACATACACGCACACACTGCAGCGTCGGACGGGCTTCCCAATCCGGCGCCGGGGCACTCTTGACCTCGATAAGCCGCGCCAGGAGTCGGTGACGAATGGTCCGCTGTCAGCTCGTGAGACGTTGACCGTGATGGAGATGATCCCCTCATTATGCGGCGTCGTGGCTCAGGAAAGGTTTAGCGGGATAATCCGCAAGTGGCGCCGGACGAAAACCTGAACTGAACGTACTCGCCCTGAAGTCCCGCAGCCGGCGTCGTTCCCCAGAATCCTCTCCCGGCAGTGCAGCTGGTTCCTGGATCGACTGACCCCCGCCTCGGGCCAGCGCAATTACAGCCAGAGAGGAGTTCAGCTCAGCTCCGCTCCCTGGTGTGGCGGCGTCAACACGGCGCCGGGCGACATGTTTTGTCCACAACGGCTCAGACAGCCGGTCGCCGACGTTCAATGGGAAGGCCAAACCCCGCCGGGTGGACAAGAAGGGGAGGCGAAGGAAGGACGCGGCCTTGACCAAGGCCTATCGCAACAACACCACCGCCGCCACTGAGCTCATCAGGAGGGCAGCAGTCCCACGCTGCTGCGCTGACTCGATGAGTTCCTCGCTTTCTTGGGAGAGGGTCCGGTGTTCAACACCTGCCTTGAGACGTAGGCGAGGGCCGGGTCCAAAATCTCTGGAGTGGGGGACCTCAACTCTGGTCACAAGAGGAAGGCAATGGAGAGACAAACATAGCAAGTCACGATCCCAGTACCGACAAGTGCTTCGCTTTCCTCCCCCGATCCGCCAGACCAAAAAAAAAAAAATAAAGACAACCCCCCTCCACCTATTACCTAAAATCTCCCTCACTCGACACTCGAGCTCAGGCTGTCACTAAGCCCTTTAAAGTAAACCATACCCTAAACCAGGCAAACAGAATCAAAAGTTACGGTAGCGTGCTTTGAAATAAAAACACAATCAAAAAATCAAAATCGTAATTACCGATAATTGGAAACAAACAAAAAAAAACTTTACATATCTGAACTATCCGATCATGGAGCTCGTTCCCGTCTTAGAAGCCCCGCATGGATCATCAGCGTTCCTCTTTTAGCTGTGCCCCTTTCTACTTCGCCTGGAAGGCTTACTATCGTGAAGCGAGATAAGCTTTCGAGCTTGTGAACACGACGCACTGCCGCTCAACAAAACGCCAAAACGGACTCCCTTGAAAAGAACACATTAAATACCGTTACGTAACTCACATAGGGCCTATCCCTATTAACTTCAAGCGCGTCCTCCATAAGGCAAACTAAATCGAGAATAAACCCGCTTTAAATGAACTCTACCACCAACTCAACGAGCTGAAGCCGAACAAAACGCAAAACTCGGACTCCCGAAAAAAGAAAACCTATTCATACCACTGGCTAAGCCGACTTCAGGAAAAGACATTCAAATTAAGCTTTCCCCTTTTCTGGCAGCCTCTGCCTCGTCCGCTTCTCTCGGAAATCTTTCACCGGCGAGACCCTTGCGCTCTAACCTACACCCAGTCTGTTCTCGGAGCCACTCTCACCAGAAAGGCCCTGGTCCCCAGACTCGACAGTCTTCTCGAAGCCACAGTCGAAAAGTTCAGACTTGATTTCCGCACCTGACTTGATCTCTCGCCGTAGCTTAATTCGTGAGCCGAGCACGTACTCATGGAACCCGGGGTGCTTCGTCGAGATCGTGGAGTTGTCCAGCAATGCTCCATGCATTCTGCCGATTAACTTCTCTTCTTGCAGCGGAAGCCCGAGACGAGTGTGACGGCTTGACTCCCGACTTCCTCCCGCTGGGTGACTCCTTGCAGCTCTTCTTCTCGTCCGAACGGCTCTGTCTCGTCGTTTCCGCATCCAGCGTGGATTTGCTGGTGTCCCCTCCAAGCCTGTTGCTCGCATTTCTGCTCTGGATCGACGGCTCCCTGGGATAGGTGTCCTGGCGTTTGCTTTCTCCCAGCCCCGAAGAGAACTTTCGGGAGTTGCGCGCGCTGAGCCTCCGGTCACGGTCGGAAGCGTTCGGACCAGAACGGAAGTCCCAGCGCCGCCTCCCAGAGCGCCGCTGCGTCGGACCTCCTTGCTTATTCAGCTTTGGCTCCCAGGCGTCACCGCTGTGCTCCTTGTTCCTCCAGCCGCTGTCGGTTGGTGCTTTCTTGTGGTGGATATCTTCGCGATTTCCGTCTCCCAGCCCAGACGACAGCTTTCACTTTCTGGAGTTGCGCCTCTTCAGCTCCTGGTGACGTTGTTGATTGGATGGGGCCGGGCCGGATGGGAAGGCACCGACCCTACGCAGCCTTCTCTTCTTGGGTCTCCTTTGAGTGAACGGCCCGCTCATGTCGGCGTCTGAATTCTCACTATCAGACTTGCCTTGCCATAATCGGGACGATCTCTCGGACCGCCTGCGCCTCGGATCTTCTCGCTTGCCCAGACTTGGCTCTTCCATGTCGCAGCCGAGCCCCTTGCTTTCGCAGCCGCTGTCCGTCAATACCTCCTTGGGATGAATATCCGGGGGATTTCTGTGTCCCAGCCTCGACGACAGCTCCCTTCTGCGAAACTCGCCTTCGCCAGAGTTCCGAAGGTGCCCTTCATCGGAAATGTCCGGACAAGGACGGAGAACGCTGATCTCGGGCTGCTTTCTCCTCCGAAGTCTTCTCCGTCTGGACGAACCCCCGATGTCGTTCTGCGATGGAGACGAGGTTTCCGAGGGACTCTGCTCCGGATTTTTCTCATCCAGCCTGGTTCTCTTCGTGCTCCCCTTGGAACCCTTGCTCTTGCAGCCGCTGCCGGCTGATGGATCCTTGGGATAGGTCCCTCCGCGTTTCCCCTTTTCCGGCCTGGACGACTTCTGCTTCTGGCTCGACGCGTCGCGCCTCTGTTGACGCTGCTGAGCAGAATCGTTCGGGGCAGGTCGGAGAACGCCGACCCTGCGCTGCTTCCTCTTCTGTTCCTTCTTTCCAGAAGGACGGCTCGAACAAGATGCTTTTTCCGAGCACCCCTGACTTGGGTCTCGCTTGTCCAGCCCTGGCTTGGTCTCAGAGTTCCACGGGTGGCGGCTAGGACGACCCAATTCCTGCTCTTCCTCCCTATCCGCTGACTTCTCCGCACTGCTTTCCTTGAGTTGGATGGACTCCCGCGGCAGCATCCCCATGCTGGCCATGTCTTTGTCTCCCAGGAAGCAGACGTCACATGCTTGAGAGGCCTCCTCTCTTCCTTTGGCAGGATCGCGATCCCCTCCAACTTCCAGCGCTTCGGGTTTGGAGTCGGCGTTGTGCGGGACGGCGTCGGTAGTCCCGTCGGCACAAAGACCCTGGTCGTCGGTTAAATCGGACTCGTCCTCTTCAACCTTTCCTTTCAGACCCACCGTCTCTGCCGCTACCTGACGCGTTATAGCTCCGCTCGGTGCAACCGCTCTTTCCTCCCTGGACACAATGTCTTTTTCTCGCGGCTTCGGATAACCCTCGTACGTGAACCAGTGAGGAAATCTCGCTGCCAGGTACTTCGAGTTTGTGACCTCTACTTCTACCGTTCGCCTTTGAGACCGAACTTCCTGCCTCAACGTTTCGATCTCGAGCCTTTTCTGCGCTAATTCACGAGCCCGCTTGTCGCGTTCGCGTTCGTCCTGCGCTTTCTCATCTAGCTCTTGTCTTTCAGCCTCCGCTCTTTCGTTCCGCTCCCGAATTTCAGCCTTCGCTTTTTCGTCCCGCTCCCGAATTCCAGCCTTCGCTTTTTCGTCCCGCTCCCGAATCCGTTCCCAAGCCTCCTGAAGCTCCACGTCGGACACTTCCTCCTTACAAAGGAGCTCCATGATCGGCTTCCTTTCCGCCTGCCCCACGCTTATGCCAAGCTCCTCGCATATCGCCACCAAATCAGGAATGCGTAACTTACTGACATCCATGGTCCCGAGTGTAGCAGTCTCCCTCCCCTATCTAACTTAGTCAGCTTGAACTTCGCTTTTTCTAAGTCAGAAAGGGCAAACCTACACTCGTGCGCCTAACATTGAGTAAAAGGTCTGGCAAATCAAGGGAAAATTGCAAAGCACTCACCCGTACCAGGAACCATGAGCAGGCACGTCATCCCGCCGCTGCCAACCATTTGTTGCGACCGAGGAGTTCCCCAGGCCGCCTCAGGCAGGGCCAGGCGAGGACAGGAACCGCAGGCCGACTCCAGGCAGGGACATCATGAGACGGGAGGGTGTCTCACGATAAACTCTGTTTAATTACATATATACAGAAGTCTCCATCGTCCGAGAGCACCCTTTGCGACCTCTCGTTTGCTCTTTTTATAGAGTCGCTGTTGATGCTCCAAAGGTTGGCAGCCAATGGTCCGCCGAACTGTCAACGAACGTCATGTTCAGGCCCCGCCCCCACTCATGCTCTTGAGCACGCACGCACATACACGCACACACTGCAGCGTCGGACGGGCTTCCCAATCCGGCGCCGGGGCACTCTTGACCTCAATAAGCCGCGCCAGGAATCGGTGACGAAGGGTCCGCTGTCAGCTCGTGAGACGTTGACCGTGATGGAGATGATCCCCTCATTATGCGGCGTCGTGGCTCAGGAAAGGTTTAGCGGGATAATCCGCAAGTGGCGCCGGACGAAAACCTGAACTGAACGTACTCGCCCGGAAGTCCCGCCGCCGGCGTCGTCCCCCGGAATCCTCTCCCGGCAGTGCAGCTGGTTCCTGGATCGACTGACCCCCGCCTCGGGCCAGCGCAATTACAGCCAGAGAGAAGAGTTCAGCTCAGCTCCGCTACCAGGTGTGGCGGCGTCAACACGGCGCCGGGCGACGTGTTCTGTCCACAACGGCTCAGACACCGTTCAATTGGCAGACGCCGACGTTCAATGGGAAGGCCAAACCCCGCCGGGTGGACAAGAAGGGGAGGCGAAGGAAGGACGTGGCCTTGACCAAGGCCTATCGCAACAACAGGCTGACGAACATGAAGATAGATGAGGATGGCTTGGGCAACCTGGGGAGCGACCACAATCGCCTCAGATTGATCTTTGAGACAGATGTGGATAGAACAGAGAAGGGGAAACAAAAACATTGAACAGGACACCCAACAGAGGGGGAAATAGACAAGATAGCAACAGCACTGGAGGGCTTGAATATACCTCTCAAGATATATAAAGACATGGAAAAATGCAATAAAAATGGCCCTGGTGAGCAGATTCAGTCACTACCCCGACGGAAGAGAAAACCAAAAGCTTGGTGGAACCACGACGTGGACACGGCGGTGAAAAGAAGAAGAGAGGCGAGCCGGTACCACCGCGGAATCGTAAAGAGGGGCAGGCGAGAGGAGGTCAACAGAGCCTCGGAACTTTTCAGAAACTGCAAGCAGAAGGCAGCGGCATGCATTCAGGCCAGTATACAACGGTGTGATCAACGATTTATGGAGGAACTTCGGAGAGCTGGAAAGAGTGCACCACAGCGCTTCTGGAGGAGACTACGGAGGAGGCCAGATCAACGAGCCACACCCAGATGCTGAAACAGCCGGAAACCGGAGCAGAGATGTTGGGTGTACACTGCATCCCTCTCATAGAAAAATGGTACGGGAACATGAGAGGGGCAGAAGAACCAGTGTCTGTGGAGGGAGATCAGGAAATCCCTGATGTCGACAATAAGGACCAGGGCCGCCGGCGGAGCTTAGAGTAAGACCCACAGATGGGGAGCTATCAAGAGCGGCACGGATGGTCGATGCGAAGACTGCATTGGGAATCGACGGGATTCCCATGTCACTTATTCATGGTCTGGGACCGAGACTGCGAGCCTTGGTGGCCGAAAACCTGACAGAGATCCTCGCGGATGCCCAAGTACCGGAGACATGGAAAGAAACAAGATAGAAGCTCTTGTACGAGGGAAAAGGTAAAAAGGCTGATCTCAGTAACTACCGGCCAATCAGCATCACATAAGTGCTTTACAGAATGTGCACTCAGATTATCAGAACGAGACTGCAGAAATGTGCCGAGAAAACGGAAGTGCTGGGAGAGCTGCAGAACGGTTTTCGAACAGGTTGATGCATAGAAGACAACCTATTTGTGGAAACACAGTGCATCGAAGTGGCAGCCCAGGAGGGCAGACCACTTTACGCAGCGTTCCTGGACATTTCCAAGGCATACGACACGGTGGACCGGAACATACTCTGGAGTCAACTCCCAGGACTAGGAATAAGCGAGGCAGATGTGAATCTGCAGCAGGCACTGTATGCTGTGGTCTCGGTGCGGATTGAGTGGGAGGACCACATGACCAAGCGTCTACCAGTACCCAGGGGCCTGAGGCAAGGATGCCCACTATCCCCCTTACTATTTATGTTGTATGTAGCACCGTTGGAGAAAGCACTGGAGCAATCGGATGTGGGCTTCGACCTATCATTCAGAATGGAGGGAGCCAGGAAGCGGCAGAGAATACAGGCCCTCACGTACGCCGATGATGTGGGGCTCCTTGCCGACTCGCCGGAGCACCTCCAGGTGCTTCTGGACATCTGCTGGAAGCTCGCCACGCACCGTAGACTCGTTTCAACCAGAGCAAGTGTGCGGTCTTAGTCTGGGGAGATCGAGATGGAACCGAATCAGGAACAGCGGTGGCATTTGCAGGGAGGGAAGTTGACAAGACAAAACACGGTCAAATACTTGGGAGTGACCCTGGCTGCGGAGTCCGACTACCTGAAGGTCCATGAACGGGAGAAGAGACTGGGAGCGATAAGGGGGAAAGGAGGCCTGGCGAAGAAGACCACCTGGACCTTCAACAGGTTCGAGGTGGTGCGGGGGCTAGGGAAGATGGCCATAGTTCCGGGACTCAAGTACGCAAAAGGTGTACTCGTCCTCTCATCGCAAACAAGAGAATTCAAGGAGAGAAGACAGAGGGATGCGGGAAGAATGGCCTTGGCAGTCCTGAGAACAGCACCCAACGAGGGTGTCCAGGGGGACCTAGGCTGGTCGTCCTTCGCAGCCAGAGAAGCCAGCGCCAAGGCACTGTACGAAATGAGAGTGCACGGACTCCCGGATGGGAATTGGGCCCACCGAACCCTGCGCTACATGATATACCAGGAAAGAGGCACCAAGTGGATGCACCGCCTCCGAAGGCTACGGGACCGCTATGGTTCCGAACCGATCTGGCTGGAGTCAGCGGACGAGAACCGGGAGGCCCAGCGGCAATCAGAAAGGGCATCCGAGCAGTGGAGACGGAGAGATGGAGAGCGGGAGCGGCGGCGAAGCCGTCCCTCGCGATGTACTACGCGGAGAAGGAGGCCATAAGGAAAGAGCCCTGGTACGACAACTCGACAGGCAGTGGACTCCTCGCAGGAGGCCCGCGTGGGTACGTTACGGACACGGGTGTAGAAGCCAGGTTCGCGGAGGGACAGTAGAGGACGTGCACCCTCTGCGGGCAGAACGACGAGACGGCGGAGCACCTGGTGCTGCAGTGCCGGCACATTGTACCGGTCCCTAGAACGACGGTGCTACCAGTAGCACTGGGTTTCCGAACCGGTGCGGAGCAGGAAGAGGAAGAACAAAAGAACGTTCGATCGGCGGTGGACGTGACGAAAAGGCGGCTGTAAGTCTGGTGGAGAGAGACATATCGGCGGAGGGAGTGCAACTGACCAGCGGAACATCAAGCGGAAGCGGAATTCGCGGGAGGCGCGACTGACTAGGCTAGATCCAGTATCCATTACTGTTGATCACCCGATACAAAGGGGAGAGCCGCACACTCCAATCCAATTCAATCCAATCCAATCCAATCCAATGGCCAAGTGTCGCTACTCTGAAGCGTAGCTTATTTAATGGCACTATTCATGCCCTTGTACAAGGAGCTTGTAATGCCTGGAGGGGCCATGACGTAAGCCCTGTGGATTTCACAAGCCACTACCTTCTGACACCTGCCTCTTCCTCATTGTTCCCGCTAGTGCCAATAAATTAGCTACGCTTCAGGGTAACGACAATCGGCCATATTGTGGCTTAAAATCATGGTTGCCAGTTATCTGAAGCTTTATCTACAATCACAGGAAACGCTTTTCCGTTCTCCACAAATCTTTAAACAACCCGCGACAGAGCATAGCAATATTGCACCAGCTTCCAAGCACCGCATCTAATGCTGAGGAAGGCGCACTTTTGGATTATGACGATCGGCAGTTGCGTTTGCTCTGCACATGACCCAAAATGGCGGCGCCCAAAACAATTTTGGGGAACGGAGTGCCGATACTTTAAGCGCAGCTCATTTAGTGACTCTTGGCATGAAGTGAACTCGGGTGAATTCTTTTCCTCTTCGTCTTTTTTTGTTTGTTGATTTCAATAATATCGAATAATGAACACATTATATCACGCTACGCTTCTGTAATTATTTGTTTTAGATTTATTAACCTGACCCAGTACTTAAACCATTCATTTATTGATAGTAAATTTTCCAATATATTTTCTAAATGTGAAGGTAAAAAGACACGGAGATTGATGATGATACAGACGCCAACGCCGCCCTCGAACATTATTTGAACATTAAAAATCAGCAGTTTTGTCTGCCATCCGCCAGGTAGCGCAACAAAGCACCGAAACAGTTTTTATTTGTTTTTAAAGTTAACTAAGTTCTACAGCTATCAAGAAACCAAACCAAGATCATTGTGAAAATCTAATACATCGCAATGTATATCTGTTCCAAACATAAATGTCATTAGATGCCAATAAATCTGTTTGGTGTCCGAAAAAGATATGCGTCAAAAACAGGTAAGTCTGAAGGGCTCCTGGAGCGTTATGACTATGAAAAAAAAAAAAAAAAAAACATCGTCCACCTCTTGGGCAACCTTTGTAGTTCTAAATGTGATCAAAAATGTTATCATAGTTTAGTTATTTCCTCAGCGTCATTTGG
>JABSTQ010004481.1:0-24901 GCA_013358835.2 Ixodes persulcatus | reverse complement strand
TTTTCGCCAAGTGTTTGATATTTGTATAAAGAGCTGTCGCGCGCGTGCCCTCTGTTTCTTCATGTTTCGAGAATATCTTAAATGCATGCATATTGAATAAAAAAAAAAAGAAAAAATCCATCCTCGCTTTCTGTCCTTTTTTTGTGGCTTTATTCGAGATCAGGTTACGAGCGGAGCAGCAGGAGAGCTTTAGCGCAGGAGAAGGAAATTGCTTGATCACGAGTATGGAAATGTGTGTGTCGTTCCGTCGGTAGTCGCTCGACGAGAAAGCTTGATGCACTCGCGGAGCGGTACACCGCACACAGGCGCGCACCCACGTATAGACAGTAAGTCCGCACGTGTGCGACAGAGTCCCTTGAATTCTTCTCTTGGAGTAGAAGAAACTCGCTGCGTCTCCGATGAAGTCGTAAAATTCCCCGTGAATCTGAGTCATTCCGAAACTGTCAAAATAACTAATTGCCTTGTCCTTTGGGCATACGTAGAAAAGACCCCAGTGTTCACCGAACGAGGACCTCGGTGCCGTATTCACTACGTAAAGACCGGGTGACGCTGTCTCTTGACCAATCTCGTCGCACGCGAACGTGCCACGAAACAAGGGACGCGTGCAGGGATTTCCCGCGAACATTGGACAAAATTCGTGTTCTTCCATTTCAAGCGGCAAACTTGACGTTTCTCTCCTTGTCAATTTCCAGGACGCGAGGCGTTTCTGACATAAAGAGAATGGTGATGGCTTAAGTTAGATCTTGCTTGAAGGTCAAGGTGAGTCTCACGTTCGCCGTGGAGATTGAACAAAGGCTCTGCTCTTCCCTGTCCGGAGTCAAAATATAGTAGAGCAGAAAGGAGTCTTTTGAGAAGGCACCTTTAGAGTAGGGAACGTCTCTTCGATTGAGGCGGTGTTGGAAGTTCATATAGGCCTTCATGTACAGATCTTGAGCAAAATCAAACTGCTCCGTCTGCTGGCAGCCACCCACGTCCAGGACCGCCGTTTTCAAGTTGAAGTGTTCGAGCTTGAAGGGGTCGTGCTCGCGACTTCCCTGAAACGCCTCGCTCTTCACGAAGCGACGAGGAGCTTTGACGGCACTCGATGCGGATACAGATCGTCGAGGACAATGTGCGGCACACCGGGCGAAACGGTTCTGGTCTTGATCTCCACCCCACGTAGTAGATAAGTCGCGGGAGAGGACTGCAGACGTCTTTCGATGCCCACAAGCACCGTCGGGGCAACTTGCACGCGTCGAATGTAGAGCACGATGCGAGGAAGTTGGACGACGTGCTTCTGGGGAACCGTCGAAGCGGCCAAGAGCCTGAAATCTTCGGTATTTTTCCGCAGCACGATACGGATATCCACCCCGTTCAAGAGAAGGTTTTCCTGCTGACATATGTCACTCATAAGAGGACAAAACAAATCACAGAGCGTACTTCCTTCGGTTATTTTAAAGCGTGCCATAAGGCCCTTAGCATCGGCGGGAATGTCGAGCTTTTCGGACGTATTTACCGGGTCTTTTTGTAGAGCATCCCAGAAAGAGAGTGATACCTACTCGTCTGGTTTGTGTGCAGGAGAATATCGAGATAGGAACGATAAGCATAATTCTCGTACTGGCTCACCAAAGTCTGATTCAGATACAGGTGCAAGTATTGAAAAAGGGAGCTTCCAAATGCCTGAACCGGTATGACCTTATCGTGCGTGACAGTTCCGTCCGTCGCGGTGGTGCTCGCGGGATCGCCATTGGCTCGCACGATTTTTGACTGGATGTGCAGGAAGTTTGATTTCAGATCGTAAAAGTGAGGTCCTAGAGACGGAACGTGAAATTCTAAGACGGAAGTGGGTGTTGTCGTGGCGACCGGAAAGAATTCGATATATTCGGACTTTTCCAAAGCAAAAGACGTAGGCGGAAGAGAGAACAGATCGAGCTCTCCGCTGGTGCACAGACAGGAACGCTCGTGCAGGGTAAAAATATCGCCCGTCATTTTTTGTTAGGTATCGAAAAAGTCATGCACGACCTTTCCTTTCTTTTGTCGTCCAGAGAGTGAACAGCACTGGCTGGACGCCTTTCTTTTATGTCCTCCGCCAGACTGCAGCTTTTGGAGAAACTCGTCTCTTGTGCTTCGATACGTGCGGCCAATTCCCTTCTTTACGGCGTCCTTCAGCGAGGAACCCTGTCTCATTCGCTCTGCGATATCTCTACCCGCGGACACTAGCTTTCGACCCAGGTAAGGGGCCACTCGCTTTGTAAACACTGGCGATAGCCTCTGATAAATGTCCGACAGTAGTCCGCTCCCAACCTGGAACAGGGGCCCGGACACAAAATGCGTCAGCGGTCTTTCTCCGGAACCCGAGAAATGTTCTAAACAACACGGTGGGGACTTTACGTGCATCTCCTAAAATGAAGAGTGGCTGCAACGCGACCCGATTCATCCAGAAATGGGATGTAGCTTCCTCTCTCGCCAAAAAGCTCGAGACAAATGGTGCTGACTTCTTTTACGATCACCTTCTTATATTGCGGTAGATTGAAAGAATACGATATCATTTCGTTTCGTTTTAAACACTACGAATGGGACGACTCTCAAGAGAGGAGCTTTCACGTCGCCGACGTGCACCGCTTCTATGATATCGCAAGAGGTAAAAATCTAATTGCTGGGAAATAATATAACATCACGGTCTGCCACCGAGAAGGAAGTGTACACGCTTTTCTGGCCGAAGCCAAGCATGTGGGATAAGTGAGCATTGATTAAGATATACCCGCTGTGGTGCAACTGTAACTCTACGACATTGATGTATGGATTATAACGAAGCAATATTTTCGAGGAATTGAGCTTAAGATGAGACTGGTAGGCGCTGTTTATCGCGTTAATGAGATCGTCTGGCGATTCGTAGAAGCCCTCGAGGATCTCAATTCGGTCCTGAGTCATCAGGTGCTTTACCCTCGTCAGCTCTACCTGCACCTCACGATCGAATGTATCTTCCTCCACGGGGCTGCCTTCCACGGGCTGACCTGTTCCAAAAAAGATCTCTGCAAATCCGAGTTTTTTCGACAATGTAGGTGACATGCGCAGTGCGTTGTTTCTCTGGAAGCTTAAAGAGTAACATTTTCCTTTTCGCTCGAAGCTCGTCTTGGGACCGAAGAGCTGTCGCAGGGCACTTTTCACCAGCGCGATAAAGTCTCGCTTTGGCTGTATTCGGAGCTGTTTGCTGCCTTCCACTTTCCCGACATTCGTAGGCCTGACCAAGTACAGCTCTCGTTAGATGGGCTCGTCACATTCTTGATGCTAAATGGGAAGTTAAGTTCCTCTAGGGCTACCTCGTACGGTTCATTTAATATAATAGGTTGGGACAGCTGTACTTTGAACTTGCTCAAACTATTGTCCTGAAAAATGTCCGACGAGGCATTTGAGAATAGATTCACGTAAAACTCATCCCTCATTTCGCTTCTTCGCGACCGATCTGTACGTAGGTCGAGTGCAGACTGATCGGACCGCTATCAGGGTCCAGTCTTTAACAAGGCGACCAACCACACGAGAGAGACACGCAGTCATCTTAGGGTTAGTTATTTATTTCCACGAGTCTACGGTATCCACGGTGATGAGGCGATATCGAAGAACGTCGGTGGCCAGGCAATGGATGTAGGTGGCTTCGATGTGGTGCTTATATTGCATCGCGCGTTTGATGGTCTTCAGCGTATCCGCGATGAATTCCACCACGTCCGTCGTCTCCGATGCGGTCAACTTGGTCAACACCTTGCCCGACCAATGGGATAAGAGCACAAAGGGTTGCTCGTGCGATTCCCACTCCTTGTCCCGCCCCTTGTAGCTCTCGTAGTATATATGTTGTAGGAAATATATGCTTGTTCTATTGAAAAATTTGAATGTTTGATAAAAATTTCCTACTTTAATCTGTCATCACTTGGACCTCTTTGTCCATATTAAAGTCTGTAACGTAATACATTTTAGTTCGAATAAGTGCAAACTACTGCAATTGCTAAATCAATATAATTTTATAGATATTCTTATTTGGAATTGGTCAGGAATAAATTGGTGAAATGCTTTAAAAGCTGTACTAAATGTACCCCGGATCATATTTCGAAGCTTGCTTCCAAACTTAATCCGGGGTATACTTTGTAATACTAAAGGCCTGCTTAAAAGCAACTAAATCATGCTCAGAAGTGCACTGAAAATCTGCCTAAAAGCATACTAATATACTTCTTAAAAGCGTACTGAAAGCATGAATAAAACCACACTAAAAGTTCGCTTAAATGGGTACACAAAGCTTGCATAAAACATACTAAAAAGTGGCTTAAAACTGCGCTGAAAACATGCACAAGAGTTTACTAGAACGCCACTTTCAAGTATGCTAGAAGTATCTTAAAAGAATGGCGAAATGTGATTTTTGAAGTGCGTCAGAAGTTCAGTGATTTATAAAGACTGTGTGTTGTGCTCTCCTTCGTCTTTCCCCCAGTCTCGGGGTTTTGTCTTAAATCAGTTTTCTGCACTTTGCTCTAAACTTTTAAGAGACCGACATCCATATTGAATCAATTTTTTGTTCTTTGCTCTAGACGTTTAAGAGACCGACATCCATATGTTTTTAGCCAAAATCTGAAAATCGTTGCACGGCTTCTTTAAAAGCTGTCGTTAAAGGCTCGTTCACACGGTTGCGTCCACTGCGTTGCGTCCTGTTGCACAGCGCCTACCCAGGGTCTATATCACATGAGCGAATAACGTTTTAGCGAACAGCACCGTTTTAGCGAATCGACGTTTTTGCAAATAGCGAGTTTTTGCAAATAACAAATAGCGGAAGCCGACTATTCCCTGAAGTGTCATTCGGTGAAACGTCGGCGTTCACTAAAACGCGGCGATCAAATGAGTGCCTCCCGAAGGAACGCGGAGCGCAAGTTCGTCTGCTTCTTTTGCAAGGGTCGTGGTGATGTCAGAATACCGAGCTTTGATTGGCTCTGATTGAAGGATAGTAAGCAGAGCTCAAGGTGGCTTGCTTTGAGGTTTACCCACTATCATTTAATCAGCCAATCAGAGTTCGGCGTTCTGGCGTCGCCACAACCCTTGCAAAAGAAGCAGACGAACTTGCGCTCCGGATACATCCACGACGGAAAAAAATTTCAATGTCTAAGACTTGATCTCATGAACATACCCTTGAGGCAGTAACCACATAGGCCAAACAACCCCATCTGCTCTAAGGACATAAAAAAGTGCTGTGTATGTTTATATGGCCTATGAGAAATTTGTCAGTGCAATACAACCGCTAGTCTGGGGTCTTTAAGGTGCATCGCGCAGTAGTGATACACGACCACACGCCGGTACGATGCTCATCCAGATAAGGAGATTTCAGAAACACAGGGAGACTTTTCACAAGCTCCTCGCACTCCACCTACTCTAAAATCAGGAGCTGCATATTCATTTGCTTCAACTGGAAGCAAAAGAGCTCGCCAAGGAACATGGAGGCAAAACGTGCGCCGGTGTCCGTTTGCAATGAATGAATCATGAAAGTGAAATATTGTGACTACACAGTCATGGTTCGAGTACTCATGTTAGCATTAGTTTCATGTTCTGTAAATTTAAGTTGAGTAGTGTGTTAAAAAAAGCACTCTATTTGGTTCATCGTAACTGCTATAATGTCTTACTGTATTTTTATTTACTTTCATATTTTTTCTATTTTTTCTTAATTCCTCAGTAATAAAGGCTAAACCAAGAAAACCATGTCGTCACTTTGCAAAAAAGCAAGAAAGATACGTGCAAACAACTATTTTACGTGGTACAAAAAAAGTGCAGCGGTAGTAATATTGTAAATGAAGAGTGGAGTGAGTGATTATTAAATTTATTACATCGAAGTAAGGGGAACGGAAAGAGCTGGCACAAAATTTGGCCAGGTGCGGGGCCCAAGTTTTCGCCAGCTCTCTTTCTCTACCCTAACTTTGATGTAATAAATTTAATAATCACTCGTTCCCCTCTTCATTTACAATATATATATACAAGAACGCGGATATGCCAACGTGGTCCGATGGCTGTTTGAACTAGGGAGTCTTCATGTGCGCTTTGCTAGGGTCATGCCACCCTTTCTAACTCGCCGACAAACCAGCAGCCATTTTGGTGCTCGACGATAATCCGTGGGGCTTATAACCTTCCCGGAAACAAGCACCTTATCTCACAAGTTCGGAGCAGCGTTCTGGAACCCACGGAGGGAGGATTAGCATTTTCCCCCTCGTATGGGAGGGCCGATGGACACAAAGGCCACTTTCCGGCGCACGGGGAAACAATGAGAGGAACAAAATGGCGGTGGAAGAGCGTGTGGGAAAGGGAAACAGGCAGTTGGCATCACCCTATGCGAAGCGCACATGAAGGCACCCTAGTTTGAACACCACCCAACCAAATATCACGACTTTCCTCCTCGCTTCCTCCGCTTTTCGATGACCTCAGTGCTCGCCAGCCTTGACGCCACACGCCACCTGCCAATGCTGTCCGTCTGTTCTGCCGGGCACTCGTATGTCCTCGGTCGTGTTCCAAAATTTACTCGATCTTACTCCAGGAAGAGTTTTGTACCTTTCCGTTCGAAAACCTACCCGCGTTCAGCGTCGCTCTATCTGTATTATTACGTGACACGACCCGCCGGAGTAACTGGGATCTATTTGGGCTATTTGGGTAAGATTTCGAACACAGCCATTCGCTTGCCCGTTTTCGAGCCTTGAAGAGCAGCTGAGGTCTTGAGCGATAGACCGACAGCTAACAGAGCCTGTAAGTAGATTTCCGAACCCACATGATGAAAAAAAAAAAAAGAAATGGACGGAAGCCAAAATCTGGCGGGCGCCGTAGCAGACGACGCGGTTGTCTCTAATCACGGAGAGGAGGAGGCGTGCACGTACATGAAGGTTTCCCAAACTTTTTTAATCTCCTCCCCAATTAGTAATCCTCTCACAGCCGGACCTCAAAAGATTGTTTTTTTTTTTGTTTTTTTTACCTGTTGCACCAGTTTGGACGTTCAACTTTCTACCTTGTCCTCTTGAGAGAGAGAGAGAGAGAGAGAGAGAGAGAACCTTTATTACCCATGTCCTGCTGCAAAGGACTCGGAGTGCATTTCCATTTGAACCTTCTCTACAGCATAGCGGAACGGCGTGTAGCTTAATTTGCCTTGTAATACTGGAGACAGGTGAAAGGAAGAAGCTCTCACTGTTAAGCGGTGTGCACGAGAAGCTCCTGACGGCTTTTTCAGCACTGACAACTATAAGCGAAAACACCTTGGTAAGAGCTTCTTTTCTTTTTTTTTATATTGTATGATGTGCTCTAATGTTAGGAGTTGCGTTGTTAACAAACAGGTTTAGGGAACCGTCTTTCGACGATTAGTAAAGAGGTCCGCAACCCGACACTGCATTCTCAAACCGGCTCGCCGACTCGAGAAACCGTCAAACCTGTCAGAAATATTCCCGCAGTCCCGTCGTACTGCGCGAGAGCAAGACCAATCGATGTGCCATCGGGGGGATCCGGACATTTCGGCGTAGGGCGTTTCGGTGCAGTCTTTTCAGTGCACGGACTTTTCGGTGCACGAACTTTTCGGTGCGCGGACATTTTGGTGCGCGGGTTTTGCGGTGCGCGGACATTGCGGTGCACGGTGATTCAAAATCGCGATATTTTAAAGTAAAAAGCACTATTTTAGTTAGAATTTGTTTTTTGCACTTTATAAATTTGGGGACTTGGTCATCCATTTACGGTCACTTACTTATCTACGACTTAAGTAACTTTGTTAGGCGCAGCACCATCCTGCAGGAAGGCTGGATACGTTGAACGTTATGTTTCGTTTGCCAGTGTCCCTTTTCAAACGTACGCACTAGACGCATCACATCGTGTTTACGCGTTGGGTCGATACAGGCGTTCTCGGCACCTTCTTTACAGGTGTGGGCTTTATTATTGGTAATCTGTGAAGGAAAGGCCCCAACAGCAAGAAGCTTGAGATTGTTCAAAATTACCCGAGACATGTGATGCGACTAGCGCGTACGTTTTTGGAAAAGAGACGGACAAACGAACCAGAACATCCAACGTCTCCAGTCCCCACGTAGGATGGTACTGCACCTAACAAAGTCACTTAGGTGGTATATCAGGAAGTGGCCGCAAATGGATGACCAAGTCTAGAAAATTATAAAGTGCGAAAGAATAAATTTCTAGCTAAAATAGTGCTTATTACGTTTAGAGAAAAACAAATAATTGTGATTTTGATTGGCCATGCACCGAAATGTCCGTGCACCGAAAAGTCCACGCACCGAAAAGTCCTACATTTCACTTATTCCCTGCTTTCGACGAATTGCGCCATTTTCCTGCGGCACTGCGCTTCCGTAAAAATTTCCACATGTTCTCAATGGCAAGTCTCACAGCTTACACAGGGTTTAAAAAAAAAAAAAAAAAACTTCTTCGGAGAATGAAGACAAACGAGTAGAAAACATGTCTCCAGCACGCTGCCGCCAGCCTCTGCAACGCTAGTGAAAAACGCGATTTCGCAGCATGCAAGAGGTCCCGGTGGCCGCACTCGCGGAGCTCGGAGCGGGGAAGCGTCATCAAGGAATTGTCATAGAGATCAGTGGTTGAAACACTAGCCGCGTTCGATTTACTTACACCTCCTGCACCGGTGCAGAAAAGTGTCGGGCAGTCTACTTCCGCTATGTGTATTTAGATATGACCGGAAGTACTACACGGCCCTACACTTTTCTGCACCGGTGCAGGAGGTGTAAATAAATCCAACGCTGTAGCTGCGCTCGATCTATTGCACCTCCTGCACCTGTGCAGAAAAGTGTAGGGCGGTGCGCTTCCGTTGGTATCTCAACATGCATACCGGAAGTAGACTGCCCCACACTATTCTGCGCTGGTGCAGGAGGTGCAAGTGAATCGAATGTAGCTACAATACAGGGTGAGCGGGCCATTTCAGGCCGCCATGACAGGTGGAAAGAACTACTTCGGGTTCTTTTCCTTTACTGTGTCTATTATTTCAGGACTTGCGTCGTTTCTGTCTGGGATACTGGTCGAAATTGAGTGGTGCAGCTTCTAAGTATCGTCGACAGACAAACATTTTCTTTTCTTGATCTGCATCTGGCCAAGTTGTAGCAGCTTATCACAGCGAAGCTGTATATGACTCGCAGCTCAAATTTCTGACATGTTTTCGTGTCGTCGTCCTCACGGTAAACAAACCTTCAGCGATTGAAGCGAAAAAGTGCATATCACGCATACAGCACAGCATTCGCTTCAATAAAGAACGAGCATAAAACAAATATCCGAACCACATAAATGATAATAAGGCGCTCCTGATAACATTGCAAGGCACGTAGCGCACACCTTATGCGTTCCCGGCGACGGCAGCTTGCGACGTTGGGAGTGACATCACTAGCCTTTCGTATATAAAAAGTTTTGGTACAGTGCATTTATTTTTTCCGTTAATCATTTGTTAAAAAACCATTTGCTGTTTACAAGCATGGACTGCCTCCTGCATCCCAAGCGACTTCTGGTCGCTCCATCTTTTCAAGCATGTCGAGCTTGCTTATGTCACTAATGCTAGAAAGCATAAATGCTACACGTATATCGAAACTGGAGATTTAACGAGGGCCCAGGGCTGGATATTTTAACGTCTTGGAGGAGGCAGGTTGGTTTACAAGAATATTCGCTTCTTCGTTTTTTGTTGTTTTTATTTGCGTTTACTTGAAGAATGGGTGGTTAAACGTTTTATGGACATTTCAAGCAGCGGTGCTAGGGTGGGTTCTGTTCAGACTTTTTATGAACCGGAAGTTCTCTGGGACGTCATAAAGCCCCTTCATGTTTCAAAAGTAGCGCAAGTTGCCTGGATGCACGAGCCACGTGCAACGTGCAGCCCTTGAGAAGATCATGGCGGCACAGCGCAGCACTGAGCTAGATTTCAGACGCAATGTTCTTCCCAGAAGTGCAAAGCAAATTGTTGTGTGTATGTTTATACCGCCGGAAGTTAGTTTGCCTCAGTGGGCGTCTGGTGTCTCAGCTGTAGATGAGCAATTTAGCCAGAGCGGTACAACCGCTAGCCTGGGGTCTTTAACGTGCACCACGCAGTAGTGATACACGACCGCACGCATGTACGATGCTTATCCAGATCGAAACGGGCACGGGTGGGGCTTGAACCCAGGATCCCTGTGTTCTGCAGCGCGAGCTTTCGCTCCAGGCACGTCGAGCTGGGTGTGCGCTTTAGCCCACTCGGCCACGGATCCCCCGTCCCAGAAGTGGCGAGCGGCACATGTCTCGAGAATTTCCAAAACAATGAATAGCGCCACTTTTCCCAGGTAGGGGTATTCACACGAGGGAGAAATCCCGGGGATTTCTCCCCGGCACGCGCATCCCACGAAGAAAACGTCAGGCTTTGCCATGTGCAAAAGCCTCGCGTTTTCATCTCGTGAAGCGCGCGTGCCGGGGAGAAATCCCCGGGATTTCTCCCTCGTGTGAATACCCCTATAGCGGGGCTTTAGGACGTCAAAGACCAGAGCGCCGCCTAAGGGCGTTTGCCATGAAAAGAGTCTATAGCGCAGTGGGCAATTGTTGCAGGTGATGACACAGCTTCGCTGGCCAAGCACCTTCACAGCGTGGATTGGAGCCCCGACTTTTCTTTTTTGCAAAACACATTGTAAGCATTCATACATGGTTGTACTGGAATGCTCCAGGCGATATTAGTTCGATAGTGCTGAATATTTTGTTTAAGACAGGGCCAAAATCGTCGCTGCAGTAGAGTCGAACAAATGGATCTCTATGGAGAATTAGGGAATTTTCAAGAAGCTTACTATTCGGTAGGGGTGGTAGAAGCATGTTGTAATCTGGCGTACTGCACTCTAGGAAAAAAAGGGTGTAGTCGGGTGCATCGGGCGCACATGCACCCTTTTCCTGAAAGATGCACCCTGCGTTACCCAGCCAGTGTACTTGTACGCCGACAATGAGCATCCTCCTCTCCCTTAAAAACCTCTAGGTGTATCAGTGCACCCCCACGCTAGCCACGCGACCCGATCAGCTTGTGCTTGGATTCCCTCTTGGGGGTCACTTTTTGGGTTGGGCAGTTTCTTAGGAAGTATGGAGCTATCCTGTCCACCTGGGGATCTTTTGACGTGCAACCGAAAGCTCGGTTACACGGCGCCTCCTCCGCAATAAGCCTCCGTCAGATTGCGGGCACCTCGGTCGGGATTCGAACCCGCCACATGGGGGGGTCTCCGGGTAGAATCACGTGACTACAGTCTCCAAGCTAGAGATAAGGCAGAGCACGGCACCTGCCTGGAGGCCAAGGCCACGGGTAGCATCCACTGCACTATTAACTTTTGGTCGAACTTTCAAGAGGATATACGTGACAAATCGTCTCGTTGTGTTCATTGTTGGGTTGCCCCTGAAGATAAGCCTTTGCGAGGGCGCCCCCCTTTTGGCCTTGAAGGAGCTGCTATTTTCTTTTTCTTTCTCTCCCTAAGCTGAAAGCTTGGAAGAAGGTGCGCGGTTGCCGGACCAGTGAACCGGAGGCTTTCTCATCGCTCGACTCCGCTGTCTGGGCGCGGGTGACGGCGGGAGCGTGATCATGTGGTAAAGGTTTCACGGATGACGTAGTAGCTTTTCCCGACCTCGGAATATCTGCTTCTTGGCCTAGTTTCTTGTGAGCTGTGCTGCGACCAGCGGGGCTGCCGTAGATTTCGTCCGCAACAACGTATTTGAGTGTACCAAGATTTCCAGTGTTTGAAAAGTCCTACGCGTATATCGGCAACGGGGTGCTCCTGTGTTCCCTTTGAGAGCAGTGGGTGTAGAAAGGGGAGTAATGGTACACTATTGAGTGGGGTGCATCTGTGTTCCCTTTGAGTGAGGCGGGTTGATGAAGAGGTGCAATGGTACACCTACGAACGGGGTGCATCTGTGTTCCCTTTCATTTCATTGGGTGTAGAAAGAGGTGTAGCCGTACACCATTGAATGGGGTGCACCTGTGTTCCCTTCGTGTGACATTTCTGTAGAAAGAGGTGTACATGTGCACCACACCAACGGGTGTACACGTACTCCTATATTTGGGGTGTGCAAGTGTTCCCCCAAAGGGTGTAGTATATGTGACAAGCACTTACACCCCCTATGGGTGTACCCCATGACACCCTTTTTTTTTAGAGTGCAGTGAACGGGCTGTCTCAAACGACGAGGCGACGTGGTGTTAACGAATGCGCGCTGGCGCCGCTTGAGGTTCACGCCTCGTTTGTGTTTAAACCGGCTTTGAAACGGTAAATTCTTGCGTCGCTGAATAGTTACACTTTTCTCCGCAGTATGCGTGACGGCTAGATTTCGCGGCGATATTGTCGCGTTTCCCTTTTAGGAGAAGTTCACGTCAGCTGATGCCGCCCGTCGATTAGGCATGGCGTTTCGGAGTGTAAGGAGCCGCCCTCGGATACAAAGGGCACAACGGGCTTGCTATGGCTACGCACTGGCGGCACCTCCGATTATCAACACGATGCCCGCCGTTTCCCCCTCCCTCTTTCCCTTGCAGCTGAAAAGACGGACAAGGGGAAGCGGCAGTAAACTCCGTTCTTTCTCTGGACCTAATCGTGCCAGCTATCGTCGCCGGTGGCGTGCTGTGCGGCGAAGAGGCGTTAAGAAGCGACGCCGGGTTGTAGTGCAAAAGTTCAACTTAAAAAAAAAAAAAAAAATTTCTGGCTTTAAACAAAAATTGCTTTTATTAAACTTTCAGAATCAAAAGACAATCGATTGTTCTTCCAAACCAACCATATTTTGTATTTTTACTTAGACCACTTCAGGGCGAAATAAACGGCTGTTTATGCGTCAAACCGCAATTTTTGGCCACTTCAGGATTTTTTTTTTTTTTACAGCGATATATTTAATTGAGCGGTTTAAACATTTTTTGTAGTTATATACCTGCAGGGCAGCCGGTTAAATGTTCTATTAAGTCCCCGGAGCAATTAAACATTTTTTATTAAAATAACAAAAATGTCAAAATTAAAAAAAAATGTGTTTAAAAAATATTTAAATTAAGCAAAACTGCACAAGCCCAACCACATTGCAAGTCGAGAGCCGTGCAGATTTAAGAAAACAATATTGTTGGGTGTTTCATAAAAAAAGCTGATTTTTCATAAATTAAACAGTGATACCTAGTTTCACGCTCTTTTTTAAAAGTTAAAACCGCGCTCAAGCCATCAAAACGTTTTTTTCGTCAAAAATATTTCAGGGCACGGCTACAAACAATACGGCAAAAGACCATGATTTGTTTTTTTTTTTTTTTTTTTTTTTAGAAATCGAAGGAGGTTGAGCGAAACGTCTGGGACGTTTGACATGGAATGACCCTCTAGCGTTCCGCCTGCTTCCTACTCCCCAGCCTTCCTTTCCCTCGCCTTACACTTCTTGGGTTGCAACGGACTTAAAGGTGGCGCGCCTTTTTTGAAAGGTCTATCGTATTACTCCAAAAAGTTTGATCAGATGATCTCGATTATAGATGAGTACAAGGTATTCAATTACGTAAATAAACTGCAAAAAAAAAATTGTAGACCTGTTTTTTTTTTAAATTGGCCGTCAGTTTTTTAGGTTTTTTTGTTTTTTTTTACCTTATTACATCACGTGATGTAGCTCCCCGAACTGTGCCGTATAAATATTTGATTAAATGTGATGCAGGTACCTCAAAAATATTTTTTTGCTGCTTAAACGTGATGATCTGAGATAATATTATGTTATACACGATTAAATCAATTATTTGATCAAACCATCTTACATTAGCTCTTTTCAGCCTGGGTTTCTTCTGCCACGCCGCACTCGAAGATCCATCTTAGATCGCCTTTTTATATATAACATTCTGGAGGTTGGATATACACCCAATATATATATATATCTTAAAGCACCCAAAGAACCTAAATAAAAATATCGCTTTTTTTTTTTTTGGAAAGTTGAAGTCAAACACGTTTCATTTTAATTTCCTTCGTTATTTGAGAACGTGGCATCGACACACACCGTCGGACATCATGTCAGGCTCTCTGCTTTCAGATGCCACAAAGCGGCGCATTCTGACTTGCCATGAAATATGCTGTATCTGACAACAATCAGACGTAAGACGGCATTTTTAAAGGCCCATTTAAACCTCAGTAGCCTGCTTTTCAAGAAACCCAATAAGACAAGACGGAAATAGCATGTCAATAAAAAAAAAAACACGAAAACGTACGTAGAATTTAGTTGGGATATTTTGTTCTATACTTGATTTCTTTCCATGTTCCGGCCGTTTGTCTTTGTTGCGTCACTTGAATGTTTACACAATTTACGACCATTTCGGTTTTCCGATGTTTTGCGATACGAAATGTGCTTGCATGTGTTGCAGTCGAAACTGTTGTAGTGAGGTATTAACGTTACATTATATTACGCTAATCCTAGCAGTTACCAAAAAGAAACAGAACTGAAATTGTTTTTAACGTTTGAGATTTTCACTAAGGTATATAAAGTGGGTACTTCTGGCGAGCCAGCGCAGACCGGGCGTAGGGAATGGTATGTGATTATCGGCTATTCTTATCGACGATTGAATGCAGAATTTAAAAAAAAAAAAGAAAACCCGCAGGCAGATATCACGTGGCAAGATCAAACGGGCAAACAAAATAATGCCCCATCTTTTCAAGCCCCCAAACAAACCGGGAGCGTCTATCGAATCCAACCCTCAAAACAACTCGCGTTGCGGTCATCCCGGGGAGAAACACTTCTAACGCGCGTCCATTATTCCCGTTTTATTTATTTAATTATTTACTTTTTTTTTTTTGGGGGGGGGGGGAGGGAGGGGATCTTTTTTCTTTTTTGCTACCAAACAGAAGCGCTGCGTAGGACGAAGAACGCCCGCTTGAACGTTCTCAATAGGGAAAATGAGGAAGAGTGGCATGGAAAAGAGAGAGGGGGAAACGTTATTTTCGAATACGCGATTATACTCACACGACACACTCGGGGGCTACGCTCCGCTCCACCTAATGATGGACCTCGGCGGCTATCGACTGATCCCAGCCAATCTAGCGCTTTGAACGTTATCACGTGACCACGCACCACTCGCGTTGCCGCACTCGTCCCGAATGTCACGTGACAATCGCGCGACATTCGCCTGGGGCTTTGATGGCTCGTAGCGCCCTTCTTCCATATGACAACACTGGTGCGACTAGATGAGAGTGGGTTTCCAACCGTTTGATCGGAGTCACGTGGTTCATGGGACGCCTTCGCAATGCGGAGCGCAAGTGTCCTCTGCTGCATTTGAGGCGGTTCCGGTGACGTCATAACCCCGAGTTCTGATTGGCTCAGATTGGAAGGATAGTGGGTAGACCTCGAGGCAGCTTGCCCACTATCATTCTAATCAGAGCCAAACAGAACCCGGCGTTCTGACGTCAACGAAACCGCCGCAAAAGTAGCAGACGATCCTTGCGCTCCGCATACGAGCTGCGAGCAGGGGGGACGCAGACGTTGGTCGTCTGCAGGCCTCCCTGTCTTTCAAACAACAGCGCACGCGCACTAGCTACCAATACGCCGAGGACGCGCCCACCGTTAGACAGCAAAACGCTCTCCTGGTTTTGAGCTGAACTCTCTCTTAAATCTAGGCTTTTCGAGCCCCGCACGCGAAACCCGGGGCCCGCGCACAAACACCGAGAGTCTTTGCGGCCGCAAATGAACGCGCACGCGCACGCCAACCGAGTTCCAACCGGGGTGTGTGGGACGCCGGTGGGCCAAGACAATGCCCGTCGGCGGACGAAGAGTACGTTTGGAAAACGCCCGACGAAGCGCCGCTCTCCTCGCCGCAGCTTCCGAGCTGCAAGACAAACGCCCTTATCTCGCAGCCTGCGCGAATGCGAATGCGGGACGTTAATTAAATGAGCGCGAGGAAGGGGGAGAAGACCGGACTCGGGAAGAATTGTTGCGGCGCTGAATGAGCGCGCTGCGGCGCGGCCCGTCCCCGCATTGCCGCACACTCGCTTCTGAACCTGGACCGGCTCCGGAAACCGCACATCCTCGAAGGCAAATCAAGTATATGGTCCGCTTCATCCCATGCACGATGGACTGCAGCTGAAGCTATATTCTCTAAAAAAAATATCGAGTGGTCTACTGTCCCGCAAAGCAGTTGGGACAGCGAATCGCTGCAAACTAGGGCCTAAAATTCGGTAAATGACAAATAAAAAAAAAAAATGTTTAGACACACACAAAAAAAAAAAGACAGTCTGCGCACAGGGCATGATGCTTCGTCGTGCTCAGTACAACAGCGCAGATCGTTTATTGAAGACTATAAACATATTAGAGATTTCTAGTAGACCGTATTCTAGAAATATGCGCATTGCTAGTCGGAGCTCGCGTACCGTCACTTCGAAGCACAGGTATTGAGCACGCGTGCGCTGGGCCCGCTGTCCGCAGCGTACAATCTACTAACGCTCTCTATTTTCAGCGTTGTAGTTCTAGCGATTGGCTCATCGAGGTGCTGTAGATTGCGGGGATTGGGTCTTCCAGGAGCTTGGCAGAAAAAAGACGCTCCAGATTTTTTTGGGAGTCTGCGAGCCAATTCAGCGAGGTGCGGACGTATGACGTGACTGAGCGTCACGCGCGTCGCTGGGCTTCTTCTGAAGGTCACGTGACACCCACACGGCATGGGGATTGGCTGGAATGCGTCCTATAGGGTTCTCTGAGGTCCGTCGTAAAAAAAGGTGAAACGGAGTGTAAAAGGGACCCCATTTCCAAAACGGCCGTTGTTTCGGTCGGCCACGAGATAACCGTTTCTTAGCGGGCGGTCTGCAGGCTCTGATTGGTTCATTTAGCAGCGTGACGTCACGCTTCGCAGCATGTTCGCGTGGCCCGATTGGCGTCGCTCGTTCCGCAGCTTAAACTACGGTTCGCCTTATGCCGAGGGCGTCAGAGGTGGCCACGTTTGGAGAACTCGTCCCTCAAATGCTTCGGTCGACATCTGCAGCGCTCGCTCCGAGAGCCGCGGCTTTCTGCGAGAGCTCGGAGCAGCAGCAGTCCCCAACAGGTGGCCCTCGAACTTTCGTAGAATTAGGAAAACTTTCCTCGCTTTGACCTCAAAGGGCAAACTGACTCTAAGTCTTCATTAGATAAGCCTCGTTTGTTGCCCGAGATAAGAGCGGTTTCCTTTGAATAATAGCTGTGAAGGGAACGTGCGGATGAAGGCGTCACTGTGGAGTTGACACACTAAAGATGACCAAGTCATAGTCTTGGGAAGTTTTCTGAAAGTGGTTGCTGAGCAGAAGACACCTCAAATGAAACATCTCGTCCAAAAGTTGCCTCATCTAGGATTCCACTCAGTTTTGAGACAGTCACATAAACGAGCGCACGCTCTGGAGCATAGAGTATATAATCTCACGAGCTGAGTATGCGACAGACACTCTGCGACACGGTTAGTGCTAACACGAAATTAATGTTCTTCAGCTGATTATTCAGAAAGGGTGTCAGCGAGCACCAAACTTAACCGCGTGAGTTTATGTTACGGCCAAGAACTTTAGATTGCGCACAACGCAGTATTTAAACCAATTTCCCGATTTTGCGAAACAAAAAAGTAGAACAAAAAGGAACCGCTTGTTCGTGCTAACTATGCCACGCTTTGTACACCACGACTGTAAGGAATTGTGCCTTTCTCAACGCGCTTGTGGCCTCATATTCAATTTGAGGTAAGCGAGGTTTAACGACAGAGTTAATTTTATAATTTGCTCGATTTCCGCAGCAAAGTTCGCAACATTTGGTTGAAGTTGCACGTCGTGTAAACTCAGTCATGTACACGTTATTCGAAAAATGTCATCTACAATTACATTTACTCTTGCTTAAAAAGTATTCAATTAGACAATTAGACAACGTGATTACTTCGGAAGGAAGGTTGTTGGCCGTTACTTGAAGAAGTAACCATTACTTTTTCAAGTTTGGAAACGGATCTTTCGTATTTTCCATGATCTCATTAGTCTGTGTAAACTTCGATCCCACACCCGTAACCAGCACATTTCTCAAGACAAAGACAAAACCCAATAGAGTCGCTGCGTACTTCCTAAATTGTGGGACGTCAGTGACTGTCGTAAACAAAAAAAACTGAGGTGAATCGAAATGGGTTTACTACGGTTGATCGAATACCATTTCATCGAAGCACGTTTTAGAGAACGGGCGTGTTTTATTGACGCACGGTTTAGAGAAAACAGAGCCTCAGTTTAGAGAAACGCCGTTTATCGAGAAGGGGACGCTATTTAAAAACGGCTTTCCTACTTCGCGCGTATCCCTGGTGCGCGTGTTAATTAAGCCAGGCCCCCCGCTGCGTTCCGGCCACTTCTCAGCGGCTGCCTGTGGCAGCTCATTACAAAAATGTTAACTCACCTGACTTATCCGTACACGCCGTCTCGCGGCGGACGAATTCGCTGAAAGGAGGCTCATCGCCATTTTCTCTAAACTGGGTTTCTCTATAAAGAGATTCGATAAACTGGGGTCGGTCAAAATGGCGTTCGCTAAAACGAGCTTCTCTAAACCGCATGCCTCCGAATCGAAATTGGGTTATTGCCACGTAAAATAATGATACCAGAAAAGAAAAGAAAAAAAATACAAATCACAGTGTGGAGCGGCGTCATCTGTAGCGCCCTTACGCGCCGAAACGTAAGCAGCGGTACTCAGAACTGGTATACAGGCGCTAAACTTTGGAGGTAAATGTTTGGTGGTATTTATTACGATGACAAAGAGCCGACTTTTGCGATGCCGTCAGAAAGCGCAAATAAGAGAAAATTTGAAAATCTTACAAGTCTCATTAAGCTGTGTTACGCTACAATTTGACTTACGCTACTTGCTGCGTTTAGCATGATTAAGGAGGTCACGATCATACTGCACATGGCGTTAGTATACAATGTGTAAAATGTGCACCCTAGCGAGAAACCCGAAAGTGATAAGAATATGCAGAAAACAGCTCAAAAATGAGCAAGACAAGAACACTGTGAGATGGGAGTGACATAAACAACAACAAAAAACTCAATAGAAAAAAAGGGGGGGGGGATTTGCCTGTAGATCCGGATAAAAGCATACAAAACCCTAATAACGATTTCGCCCTGGGCCCATCTCACTTGTAACTGGAAACTACGTCCTTCCTGAAATGTCGAAGGGAGGGTTCGCCAAATAGCGAAACTCTAAACGTGTTACACTCATTGACCTGCATTCCGGTCTACCTGTTTTTGTTTTTTTTCCCCGTTGCACGAAACAAACGAAGAAAGTTGCGTTCACGTGCCTCCATCCAATGCATGTACGACCGCTCACACGTCCCGCCGAGATAAACGCAGCATCACCCCGCCATTCAAACCTCTCCGTCCTCCTCAATCTCAACGTCCCTCCATCCTCGGGGCAGCGGCAGACAAGCAGCGCCGCGATCCGAGGCGGCCCCACGCATGCAGCAGCCTCGAGAACCCGGGAAACAGATCAGAGCATCGGCACGCACACCCTCCCCTTTGTCAGACGAGAGATGATGAGATCGCTGCATCCCCACGCCTGGGACACACCAGTCATGGCCGAAGGCCGTTTCGCTCTAATCTCTCCTCTTACAAGAAGAGCAGCAGGAGCCAGCGAGAAACGTCAAACAAGCTCACCCCTGTTCGTTCTTCTGATGGACACTTGACAAGAACGCCGCCCCCCCCCCCCCCCCCCCCCCCCCCGCCTCCCCTTTGCTTTCTTTCCCATTTCCCGAGCTCGAGGTTATTAATATCGGTGAATTCTGAGAGGAGGGGGGGGGGGGGGGGGGGGGGGGGGGCACGTCATCATGCCGGTGGCGGGACCAAGATCCGGACGCTTGAATCAAGCGGGACGTCTTCTATCCAGGGGGGAGGGGGGGGGGGGGGGGAAGCACTGCCACGTGTTTTATTCGCTTGCTTTTGTGTATGTTACTCGTTGCGGATATATTGTTTCCGCTAGCGGGAGAAACTGGCAGAATTCCGGGCATTCCCGGAGGTAGAGCGAGCCTTTTCCGCAAACATGGTGTCGTCGTCGCCTCGTGATCGTGTTCCCGGCATAGCGGCATCGGAAGTGGAGGCGGCGCGATGCGATGATTTCAGAAAGCCGGGGTTTGCTTTTTCTTTCTTTTTTTGATCGAGTTATTAGGTGCTTCTGGTATCCGTCCCATATTACTGCTCTTACGTGTCGTTTCGCTAGAGGGACGAAACATGCGTCTCTTTGTTCCGAGGCTCCCCGCCCGAATGTGAGAGTCGTTTGCCGAGAGTTTAGGGGAAACGGTTTTACAGATGACCGTTTCGTCTACGGCTCTGCAGAAACCGTCAATACCCTTAATAGACACCGCTAATAGGCCTCCTTAGAAGCGTGTGCATGTGCGCGATGATGACGTCACACATGCGGCGATGGCATCTCATATGTACATCATTAAAACCAGACGCGAATAAAAAATAAGTAAAAAATATAGTCCTGGTGTCATTGGTATGATACTCCTCTATTGATTGGGCATTTACCAGTTGCTCGAGCTAGAGCATCTCTCATATTAGGACAGTGGTAACAGTTCAGACAATATATTTCCTCTTTTTGTTTAAAAAAGAAGAGGAGGATAGGCAGAGATGGGGAAGACACATGGATGCACCAGGATGGCCGCTGTGAAACCGTGTTCTAAACTATTTGCTTTCTATGCGTACTTTTTTTTTTCGTCAAACAGCAATGATATAATGATGGTTCAATTTAACATTGACCCCTAGACACACCAGAGCACAAAATAACAACCGCAAAAAGATTTCCAAAAAACAAAAAATCACGGAAAGAAAGAAAGAAAGAGAGAGAGAGGAACTGGACACGAAAGGTGAAAGGAAATTACGAGTTGGAGATGGTTGGAGTGACACCAGTGCTAACTGTTGCAAGGACAAAGAAAAAAAAATGAAGTGCGTGTGTTTCAATCGTCGTCTTTTACTGACCCAGACCTTCGCAATCAGAGCTATTGAAACTCACCCTTTGTCGTCGAGAAGCAGGATCGTCTCGGAACCTTCTCCGCTCCGTGCCGTGAGTGTGCTTCCGAAGATTCCAAACACGGCTGCGAAACAGAAGAAAGGGGGGAAAAAAAAAGGAAAAGCGTCATCCTCAGTCACAGAACTAGTCAACCTAAACCGAACTATCCTATTATCGGAAATAAATAAATTAAAAAAAAACATTATAGGTTACAGCAGGTAAATAAAGCGAGCGAATCGGAACCTGCACTTGAAACTTAGATTGACGCACCTCCGTCCCCTCCAATCGTTTTGTTCAATGATGTCAATGGACACGGCGTGAAACTACTGCATAGGGAAACGGAATATTAGATACGCGGATGCTCAAAGACTGAACTATGAACTAAATACACGAAAGCGAAGCACTACTCTCCAGTCTAGCTAAGTCCGAGCAGGCCAAACGCTGTTGCAACGCAAACACAAACACAAAGACTAAGAAAAACGCGCGGTCAAGACAAAGTTTTCGCACCTGAGTGCACCAGTCGGCGGTAACACACGCGTAGGATTTCGTAAAATGTCTTGATCTAAGAGTTTTCGAAGGGGCTTTGCCGCATTTACTCGTAGCGTTGGTAGCACTCAGTATCGAGGTAAACACACTGTAAAACCGGTCCACCACCATGGGGGTAAGAGAAAAACAAAAAAAAAAAGGGGGGGGGGGGTGTTTGAGGTTCAAAGGTAAAAAAAATAAATATCGTGCACACCGATTTTTTCACGAAATGTATTCCGCATCACAAAACGCAGGAAACGACGGTGGTGCTTGCGACACGATACGACACGAGCAATGCTTGTGTCGTATATCGCCGGTCATCATCACACACGAACAGCTCAAAATTTCCAGCAGAACGACAGGCTTTATGACGCGCACAGCTGATAGCGACTTCCCATCACGGCTGCCGCCACGAACGGACAGTTTACGCCATCATTTATTTCAACACGTTTTTTGCGAGCCGCAAACGTTGTGCACAGCACTTTGTGCGTGCGCTCAGGGATCACCGGCGTATAAGAGGCCCACCGGCTTAATTTAGCGTAAACGTGCCGGGACCCTTTCCACTACATCACTGTCGACATCACGCAAACGGTGAAAAAGCTCACGATTCAGACAAACAAAGTTGTCATAAAACAAAACTTGCGGAATTGTGGCAAAAGAAGTGAAACACGGTTACGGACTTTTTCAGGAAGCCGGGACGCATCGTGTTAGCTTTGCCTAAGCGTCCTGCTGAAAAAATTCCCCCTTAACTCCTCAAAAAAAAAAAAAATGGTGTGCGGGTATGTTTATGCAGCCTGAAGTTAGTCTGCCTCAACGGGCGACTTATCTCTCAGCTGTAGACGAGAAACTTAGCCAGGGCACTACAACCGCTATCCTGGGGGTCTGTGCACCGCGCTGTGTGATACATGACCGCGCGCGTCGGCACAAGGCTCGTCCAGGTCGGAACGGGCAGGGGTGGTAATCGCAATTAACTCCTTTAATTATACGAGTTTGATAAGTGGATACTGAAAATCGTTTTGTCCCACTGCAGTGGAACGAATGGCGTTACGAATTAGGAAAGTGTAATAACATATTGCGTCTGGACACCAAATAAGGTGCACCCATCAGTAAAAGGCGCAATATTATAATTATTGCAGCGCACTTACGCTTTCACTGGGAGGGACGAAGAACGCAAAGATGTCGACCTGCTAGGAGGTGCTGTAGTCAATAGCGGTGCACTCACGACACGCTGGCAGTCGAACCGCGTTCGAAAAGCGGTTGCGAACACGGTTGCTTAAAAGGAAACGTTAGCGGTGCTGTATTTTAAGGGAAAAAGCCTAAATCGTTTTCATTCGAATATCAAGAATATTATTATTTTATTTTTCAATTTGGTGTCGTGATATTCAGAGTTTTCGGAATCTCTGCTCTCGAGCATCTTGAGCGCCTATCAAAGCTATGTACCCACACTTCTCATATTTTCAGAAAAAAAAAAAAAGGTCAGAAGAAGGCGTCACGACTGTTGTCAACACTATCCCAATATATACAAGTCCTCGGTGCAGGTGCGATCTCCTCAGCCCATCACGCGCATGTTCGTCGCTTCGGAAAGCGAGCAAATCACACGCCATACGCAGGAACACTGAAACGAAAAGCGGTCAAAAGCCTCCCCCCCCCCCCCCCCCTCTTTCATCTTTGGAAACGTCTATTAGCGGCGAGATGTTTCGGTGGCGCCCTCGTTTGGTTACCTTTCGTGACGTCATTACCTTGTGAACAACAAGTTCGATGGTGTTTGTAATGAGCATGGTGAAAGCCTGAAATCATAGCGCTCTCAAAAAAAGCACTGCACACACCGTCAAAATTGAAGTTCTTCCATTCCTCTTATTTGCGTTGGTGAGAAATTCTTTGCTGACGTCATAGCCATCATTCGGCCAATTGTGGTGGGCCGACCACAGCGACGCTTTCGATCGCTCACGTTGCCAATACTTGGCAAGCTTGCAATATACATTGGGCTAAATTACACAGGCATCAAAGATAATGATGGGAACATAGGTACACGCGCTACACGTGCTCGCCTGCCCTACTGAAAGGACACGTAGTAGATGACAAAAAAAAATATAAAAGAAAAGCGTCCGTAAAACGCGCGTGCGAAGCGTCATATATTTTAGATTTTTGCTTTCGGACAGTTAGGGGTGAAGACACCAGCACGTGCAGCGCGTGTACCTACATTCCCGGCATTATTTTTGATACTTGGGTAATTCGGGAAAAGGTCTACTGCACGCGCCGTCCACAAGAGCGACACGCGCTTGGCGGCCGGAAGCTTTAGGTATACTATATATACCCTTCTTATGGCAAACACCACCAGGTACAGCCCCAGTCTTTAACGTCCCAGAGAACTTCCGGTTTATAAAAATAATGAACAAAGGCCACTTTAACACCGCTGCTTGAAATGCAGATGAAACGTATAACCACCGATTCTCCAGGTGAACGTCGAAAGAATGAAGGAGTGCGAGATCGGTTAAAATGTTTCGAGTATTTTTGTAAACCAACTTGCCTCCTCCAAGATGTAGTATTGTACAGCCGAAGGCCTTCCTTAATCTCTCCCACTTTGTTGTACAGCCGAAGGCCTTCCTTAAATCTCTCCCACTTTGTTGTACGTGTAGCATTTATATTTTCTAGCACTGGTGCCATAAGCAAGCTCAACAGGCTTGCAAAGACGATGCGACCGGAAGTCGCCTGGAAATTCGGACGCAAGCGGCAGTTCCTGTTTGTAAACAGCAAAAGGGTCTATTACGTAACCACTGGACTGAGGTTTTTCGAGTTTTCTCGCGTTTAGCTTCCTGTCCAGAAAAACAGACGTGATATTCAGATTCACGATATAAAACTACTCTAAAATGCACCTTTAACTCGTTTTTTTTTTTTCTTTCTTAAAAACTTTTTTAGCTGCCTTTACAGATTCAATACGTTTCACGCACGTTTGGTGATGCAAGCGAGCGAGCCCTTCGCGGTTGCTATTCGAACGCCAGTTTGTCATCTCCCCTCTCCCCTCTCTCTCTCCCTCTCCCTCTCCAGTGTGTATGCAGCTTAATTGAAACTCAGGGAGTGACGAATTTCGAGCGTCAATTATTGTAGCTTCAGCGAAACTGCGGAATTAGCCGACAAGAAGGCCCGAGGTACGAACCCCTATAGAAGCGGGAGCGTATGAGCGACGCCGCGTGTTTCTTAAACTTCCAGTGTCTTAAGAAACGATGGGCGTGGCTTAACATGTTTGCTCTTCTTGCTCCGTGACTCGTCATTCCGCGTTTTATTATCGCACAATGGCGCCATCTCATTCGGTATTCGCCCTAGGTTTCTTTAGTTCTCAGTAAGAAATGCCTTGGGGGGTCTACTTACCCGCAAAACGACTCGAAAGAGCTAATCTCTGCGATCTCACGAAATCAGCTCAGCTGAGGCAGAACATCTGTGTAGACATCAAAAA
>JABSTQ010004480.1:0-35120 GCA_013358835.2 Ixodes persulcatus | reverse complement strand
ACACACAAGGCTTGATCTTGAGGAAGGCTCTCGAACTTCGGCAACAAAAGATCGATGAGAGGTCGCACCTTGAATAGACGATCCCTGTGAGGGTCATTCGGGCAAGGCATGCTGTCATTATTGTTGAAGTGGAGGTTGGCCTTGATCTCCTCCCATCGATTCCGCGACATTACATCAGCGATGATGGGTATTCTGCATTCGGCCGACCAGTAGAGACGGGTTCTCGGCAGGCTGTATATAGGCATCAATGTGACAGTGCCTAAAAACTGCTCAAACTCGGGTCTCGTCAAGCTGAGGGGTTTGTTTGGGTTTTTCTGAACGGAAAAGAGATTGCTCTGTTGCACAATGTGCTCAAGAAATGGTTCATCAAAAAACTCTCGGAAGTACTCGATCGGAGACTTTACACTCTCACTCTGAGGTAGAGAGCCCTGCCACTGTGGCATCTGACGTTGTTCTGAGCAGGATGTCTTCCTCCACTTTACACATTGTTTTTCATTACTGCTAGGCACACATTCGGGTTGACTTGCGTCATCGTCCTCCTCGTCTTCGCTGCTGCTGCTGCTGGTATTCGAAGGACGAGTAGCTGTCTCTTGCAAAGTGCATGTGTACTCAGGATCCTCGTCGTCGCTTTCACTGAGGCAGCTGTCGTCACTCTCGTCACACGGTGGCACACGCGTCCTGAGCCGACTTGATCCGTAAAAATATCGAGTGTCCATTATCTGTCAAAAGAGAGGGGAAAATGATTCGGCGCGATCAGTTTCAATACATTTTCTACAATATGCTCCAAATGGCACAAGCGGCGCAAATGACCACTGTCGCGAATTCGCGACAATCTGAAAAACCGACCACTCTTGATCATAATCAACGTTTCTACAATTCTAATAATACTACTGGTGATACTGAAAGTGTCTTCAACTCAAAGCAGTTTTTTGTGCAGAGATTCTCACCTTATTTTTCTTCCCAAGAGCTTGATAGAACGAGTTGAGCCACGTGCCTGACTTCGGGCTCGACGTTCCTACGGCGCACTCGTTTGTCATTCAAAAACTTGTCACGAGATGGCGCCAAAAGTTTGCATTCGAACGCGCCACCTGCAGGGAGCATTTTGAAACCGAAACTCGCTGTGAAGCTGTGCGCGTAAACCAGGGTGTGGCGTATATTCGGTATGTTGCGAATTCGCGACGCTGGGCGTTAAAGGGTTAAACGTAAAGGGGCACTGATCATCCTTCTTGTCCTCTCGTTATATTTCAGCTGCGTTTTGGAGACACCCTTATCTCAGAGGCTCAACTGCTCCGCATCGACTCCAAGCCGGCTTCCATTTATACTCAGGACCTTGCGTTAATGGTTTTTGGCAGTAATGCCCTTGCTGAGAACTGCCTTACCGGCTCTGCAACGAAAGGGAGGCTGCCGGAGGATACCGTCCAACAGTTAATAGGTTGGTACATTCGCTACTTTAAAGAAGAAATGTTCTTATTGAAACATGTACCGTAATATACCAGGCAAGGACCCACTCAAAATTTAGAGATAATCGCAAAAAAATGGGGGATGGGCGCTTGTCCGGTCATCAATTTCACATATAAATGCACTGTGCATATTTTCTCAGATCTTAGGAATTTGGGTATGGGCGCTTAGTGTGGAATGGGCGGATGCGCGGTATTCTACAATATACTTATTGGCAGTAGTGTTCAGCCATAGATTGCAAGTTTGAGGGAATGCCGGGTTTTTATTTTTTTAACAAATAAAGAGCTGTTTATCCTCTAATAAATACCACTGTAGGTGCTTCATTGGCAGGTGGGACGAACATAGTGTTGTATTATGCACATTTGTCTTTTTTTCCAGATCATGTCATCACGAAATTCCGGAATGAGACCCCAAAGACTGTAAAAGAATACTTAAAGCGAAAATGTAGCAATACTGCCTACACCCAAAAGAGAAGCGGGAAGTAACATGCAAGGTTTTAATTTTTTTATTTATTCTGTGTTACAAGTAGTAGAGGTCAATTATTTTTTAAAGGGCAGGTCCACTTCATTTTTTGATTTTTGGGATGTGATTAAGTCGGCGACCCTGAATCAAGAGATATAATTTCTTTTTCAGTAATGTGCATAGTCTTGTAGATGTTGGATCTCAAAGGCTGGGTTTCAGAACTTACTCGATTTGACTCTGGAGTGAAGGTATTGTACCCTGGCATTCAGAAACCTACCCGTGTCTAGCGATGTGCTGCCTGTGTTGTCTTGTGACCTGACCCGTCAAAGTGACTGATTGAATCGAGTAATATTTAGAACACAGCCAAAGTTTCGTTTCGGTGACATGCCGAAGCCGAAACTAGCGGCTGAGCATGATGGCATCACTGTTATTGAGCTGCACGTCGACGCTGTGACGTAATAATTGTCGTCCCGCGGTACCCACGACCGACTCAATCGCACGAGGACTTCCAATGCAATGTAAACAGCATATTTTTTTATATTTTTTTGTACCGCTTTGTTTTGAAAATTAGCACCAAATGCAGTAAGATTTAGTACCGTATTTTCCGGTGTATAAGTCGCATTTTTTTTAAACATTTATATAAGATTTTTTTTTTTTCCAAGTTCCGACGCCATTTTTTTTTTTTTATACTCAGTGCGTCATCTTTTGTAGAGAACCATAACTACATAGCCATAGGTGGTGTTTCCCCCTCCAGGAGGCACTGCTGTCGTCGCACTATTTTGACTCGGAATGCGAGACATTCTAATTTTTTGTCTTCCCCGAAGCGGCTACAGAATATTTTCTCGCGTCTTTCTCAGTTTCCGTTTGATGAGCAGTTTTTTTGTACCATGCTCCAGCCGTGTTGCTACATGTAAAAGGAAGGATTGTAGCTAGCCGATCTTTTGGAGGTACAAAAAAAAAGTTAGTCAAGGTTTATTTTTCTGCCCGCGCATCGATGCTCGCGTCGTCTCCGGGACTTGGCCTAGGCTAGGCCTAGTGCTCCAAAGGTTGGTTCGCGAGTGTCTCGCTGCTTAAACTTTCTTTCGCTCGGCATGCGTTCGCTCGAATAAAGTCGACTACCCTCTCATTTTGCACATTTTACAGTCCTTTTGCTGCGAAACACTCTATTGCCCCCGCCAGACAGCACCATACTATGGGCATTTCTCGTGAGCCGAAATGCGCGGCAAACGATATGTGCGATCTAGCAATTGTGCGAAACTCCGATTTCGCGATACCAATGCGCGTAAACTAAAGAACTCATCGCGTGAACCGTGCAAAGAGGTGCGACTTATACAAAGGTGCGACTTATATACCAACGTTTTCAAGAAAACGGCTCAATATACCGATGTGCAACTTATACAAGGGTGCGACTTATAGTCCGGAAAATACGGTAAGTATCTATAAAGTTGCTGGTTGAAAAGTGAATTCGACTGCTATAAATAATAGGACACATTCAGTGCGGGACGCAGTGGGTGCAGCGTGGCTGAATTTCGAGATTTGTTTGTTGCTCGTACACAAAAAGGAAAATGGATGGGGGACAGATGCTGTTCACAAGCAGATTAAGTTAAGCTGGGTACCTGGGATCGATCGACGACTGTTGATGTTGCGCAAATTTCTTGTATTTCAAGGTGTTTCCGTAGGCGTCCTAGACTTATCACATACTTAAAGACTTCTTAGGTGTCCGAAACAATTATGAAAAAGTTGAAGTATGTGAAACTCGCGCGATTTCAGCGATATGAACAACAGCCCCTCAATCGCAGGCTGCAGCAGCTCTAGCAGGTGTACACTCGGGTGCCTTTATGAGCGCACATGAAGGCACCCAGCCTTCGTGTGTCTGCATTTTTCTTTTCGTCTGCCGCCCTGCGCCGGCACTGAACACATCCTATTATTCGTAGCAGTCGCTTTTCAGTTGGGAGAGGATCGCATGGCCCTCTGGTTGGTGTGGATTGACTTGAGGAGGTCATACGACATTCTGTCAACACTGGATTGACTGGGATAGCTCGTAGCGTCCGCTGCGCTCTGGCTGAAGATCAGTATCAGTGTGAGCTCAAGTGCTTTTTACACAAGAGTAATATGTTCCTTTCTTTTATGCGGCAAGTAGGAGCGTGTAACTGCTATACTCCGTTTCACCTTCATTCTGAGCACAGCGGACACTACTACCCATCCCAGCCAATACAGCGCCGGGAGAAGATCACGTGACCCCACATGAACACTCAACGCTGTATTGACTGGGATGGCTCGTAGTAACATCCGCTGCGCTTGGACTGAAGGTGAAGCGGAGTGCAATTTGCTTTATTTTAAGCTTGTATCAGTGTGATCTTTCTAATGAGCGGAAGTGCTTTTTACACAAGTGTAATATCTTAGCAAGTGTCATCTTTTCTTTTAAGAGTAGTCGGAGAGTAACTGCTAGCTGGTTTATTTTAAGCTAGTGCCTATGTGATGTTTTCTAAACGAGCTCAAGTGCTTTTTACATTAGTGCAGCTTTGATGTCTTATCAGGTGGAATTTTTTCATGAAGCAAGTAGCGCTCAAGGTGAAGCTAGGAACTGGAACGTACAGTCTTTTATGATAGACCATTGAATGTGTGAATTGCCATTGATATGTGTTTCTCTACAATGAAAATGTGTTTCTCTACAATAAAAAGTTTCTGCTGCTCTTCATTTGTCCTGAATTTGAGCCCATATTCATGCGAGTTTCTGTGAGCTAATATTGAATTTGTGTGATTTCGACATCAATATTATTTTATAGAAACTGATCTGAAATGGACCATGCACATATGCAATCCATTAAAAGCTCGGCTGAGCATACTTGAGGGTAAACTTAAAGGACACTATTTAAGGAGTCTAGAAGGCTTCTTGAAAACATACTAAAAGACTGCTCTGAAGTAGACTAAAATGACGCATAGAAGTAGATTTTGAGAATACTTATAAGAAGACTAAAAGGCTGCTTTGAAGTAAGTTGAAAGGGTACTTACAAGTGGACTAAAAGACTGCATAAAAGTAGCCTAAAAGGCTGCTTGAATGTGAACTAAAAGGCTACTTCAAAGTAGACTACAAGGACGCCTCGAAGTACACTAAAAGACTGCTTTGAAGTATACTATAAACCGGCCAATTTAGAGCAACAAGCATACTTCCAGAAGTGAAGAGAAGTGCACATTAAGAGACCCGTTTTTTCGCTAAGGGTGGAACAGCAAACGGTATGTGATTGTTTCGTCAACACATGTTTCAATTACTTGAAATATTGAATTATTCTCAAATATTAGACAGAAATATGTGCACAGAGTTAAATTAATATATTTACTAGGGGTGGGCCGATATTCAAGATCCAAATTTGAAGCGAATTGTTATTGGCCCAATAATATGAGACCATTTCGGTTTCATAGTACCTACTCAAGTTTTCGAATGGTTTGACAGACCGGATGCTGCTAAACAAAATCCGAGTTTATTTAAGAACGCTCTGTGTGTGGTGACCATGTCCTCGCGGGCCTTGGCTGGATATAAATCAAGCCTGCATTAAAGTCTTGATTAGCTAACTACTCAGGTAAAAAGTGAAAGCCGTTTACAACTCCCTGTAATGCCGAATTAGAGCGCAGCTCTTGAGGAGGAGGAGGGAAGGGTACTGGGGGGGGGGGGGGGGGGGGGACCTCGGGGGTGTCACGTGACCTCATGGGTCACGTGACGATGACGATGCCGTCATCAGTGACGTTACTGATGACGTCATCAGTGACGATGACCATGCGGATGCCGATGACGTCATCAGTGACGTCACGCGTTCCGTAATGCACAGCGCGGTTACGCCGACGACGGGCGCCTAAGAGCTGCGCTCTAAAAGTAGTTTGCTCGTTTAATTCATCGGACGAAGCGCTTTTCCTCAAGCTCGCCCTGCTTTTCTATCAGGACAGTTCTGCTTGCATAATCGCAATGGGTTAGTAGCATAGAGTGTGCGTCTCACCGAGCACCCGTGTACTGCAGAAAAGAAATGACCATGCGCTTCGTGGGTATTGCTTTCCCGCAGTACACAGGTGCTTGGTGAAAAAAGCACTCAATGGGGCTAACCCGCCGCGATGAACAAATAAAGTCTGTGAATTAGGCAAAAACGCCGTTTGAATTAGGCAGGATACATTGCAAACATAAAGGGCAGGCAAAATTTTTAATTCTTTCGAATTAACCTGAAGTACAAAATATCCAAGTTTGAATTATTCTGAGTCCACTGTACCTACACTGCCGTAAGTAAAATAATGCTGTTCGTTCCAGGGGACCTACTCTATTGTACTGCTTGCTGTAGTCAACAGCAACTACAAGTTTGTCGTTGCGCATATTGGCGCCTACAGGAAGCAGAGCGATGGAGGGGTCCTCGAGCAGCCTGCCTTCGACCAGCTCCTTGAGCAAGGCCGTCTGGAGCTGCCCAAGAACTTGCCACTGCCCAGCACAAGGCTACCTGCTCCATGTGTGTTGGTGGAGGATGCGGCTTTCCAGCTGAGGCCAGATTTTCCGAGGCCCTATTTCGGATGTGGGCTTGACAGTGACAAACGCATCTTCAGCAACTGCCTCAGAAGAGCAAGGTGAAATGAAGTAGGTCTAGACTCCTGTAAGGTCAGGGTACTTTGAAAGTATCCACGTTCCATGTACTGTAACTCCCTTCATTTTCATTAATTTCTTAGCCTGAAGATTGTGGCATACAATTTGTCTCGCAAACATATTACACCTCATTATGAATACATACACTATCACTCCAAATCGCAAAATTTCGTGTCCACGAAATATTTCCAAAACTCGAATTTTGAGAAATATAAAATATGCAATAAGAGATTTTACAGTATACCTGGAGACATCAAAATTCATGAAACACCCCGGGGACGCGTGTGGCTCGCACATGCCTTTTGTGTCTGAATGAATGCAGAAATGTGCAGTTTGATGTTGTCAGCCTTAGCCATTATTTAAAATGCCTATGTCACAACTGCACGTCTCTTCACACCTTTTTTCGGTGGTATGAAGCACAGAAACCTCACTGTGGAAGAGTTTTCTGTGCCACTGCCCTATAAAACCTGACAAAATATGGGAATGCCGTGAACGCTGTGTGTAAACCGGAAGCATGTACTATTGCGGACAAACAGCCCCTGGATGCATGAGCATTGACCGAAGTGCATAGCTGCGCTATCCGCTGGTGGCTCACCTGGTTTCCAGAGCACGTAATAGCACGCACAAGTCCTTTTGAACTTCTCATGAATGTGTCTTTCGCCTCTTCTTCGATGTGGTGCTTTCCCCAGAATATGACCCACCCATCACAATCACAGCCTAAAAATTAAACCTCTATTCGCTAGAACTAATCAATTCCAAAATTCCTCACTTTCTTGCGCTATTAATAACTGGAATTCCCTTCGTGCAAACCATAGTATGTGAATCTAACCCTAAGACATTCCGTGAGCTTTGCAAGGCACACCTGAAAAGTGTTGATCTTTAACATGTTTATCTGTTAATTACCTTTTTCTACATGTTGTGTTTCGACATCTGTCCTCTAAAGTTGGTAGTTTTTGCGTTTTCCTGTTATTTACCTTGTCGTCACCCTTCTGCTATCTGTATGTCATTTAAACCCCCCCAATGTTATGCATTTCATCATAAATGCCTTTGAGATTTAATAAACTGAACTGAACTGACACGAGGGCCCACTTCGGCGGCCGTCGTGATGAGCGTCTGCTACGGATCACCCCGACTAGAGATGGCGCTTGTAGCTTTGCAGCACATATCACCGAGCGGGCGCACCAGGTTTTAGAAAAAAAACTAAGCTTCAACTTGACTGTTACTTTTTTTTTTAAATCACGTGCATGTCACAAGTTTAACTAAGGTATCGTGAGCTCTGTAGATGCAATATCTCACCCAGCAAACAATCTGCCCACGGCGGCTGTTAGCAAAAGTTCTGCGAAGGTGGGTGCAGCGGAGTGCACAGTAATAAAAGAGTGAGAAGAAAAGAAAGTACAGGGATTTATTCATGTTAAACAAAAAACAAGAAGAATGAAGCAAGCTAACGTGAAAAATGAAACAAGTCACGACTAATAGACCAGCTAAATTTCCTTGAACAGCAATCATCTGCTGCAGCTGTTGACGAATAATGGTCGTCCTCGGTACGCCCCCTCCCATCGTCTTTCTTCCCGCTACCACGTGATATAGACCTACACGCGAAGCGGCTCTGTTTACCAACATGGCCGGAAGGCCGCGCATCCGCGGAAGCTATGTGGGCAAAAGCGGCCCGGCTCTCCGTGTTCTCGCCATTGCATTGTGTGGCGTGCGCTCGTTGTTGACGTTGTAGGGACGCTTGTATCTTTATTTGTGCGTCGTATTTCCTGACAACGTATGTCGTATGCTATGCCCGACTATTTGAGCTCGCTACCCGAGCCTGAACGGCAGCGGTATCGAAACAAACTGTGCGTGGACGGCGTTGCCTTCAAGGATTCGTATGCCGAAAACAAGGCCTGCTGGACTTCCGACGTGAAGTTGCTGCCACCGAAGTCGACGGCTCACGTCGTTTATTTCGTTTTTTCTCCAAGCCAGTTCATAGCCGACACAGTGCAGGCGTACAAGTCTTTTGAGGCCTACGATTACTTCGAGTCAGTTTCCGCACTGCCGGCGGGATCAGCAGACTGTGGGTCCGCGGAAGTGTATTTATTAATTGATTAAATACACACAGCGTCTTCAAGTTAAGGTATGATATTTTGCTACCCTCATGACCACAAGGAATGACAAGCAGTAACGCTTTGTCCGTTCTGCAGTCTTGGCGGTAACATGTTACAAGTAATGGCGTTACCAGGTACGCGTTACTTTTTTCTGTAACGTAGTAACCTACTCATTACTTTTTCGACACAGTAACGGGTAACTTACGTTACTATTTCAAGTAACGTAGTTATGTTACTCGTTACTACTTCCCAAGTCTTAGAAGAAATTACACTTCAATTTTTTTCCTGTTTTTAGGCGTCAAGCCACGTGAATTTCTGAGTTTAATGCGTTTTTCTTCGCGTTTTTTTCTCGTGAGTATTTAGGTGAAACCGTAAGAAGAGATAAAGCAATTATGTTCAGTTTCTACATGAACATAATGTTTCTTGATATATGTGCTTATGCATACCTGTAGCGTCAAAACAGTAAAACGTGTTAAATCATAATTTAAAAAGTAACGCCGAAGTAACGTGCGTTACTTTTTATCGGTAGCGGTAACGCGTTTCTTTTATTTGTAGGTACGTAGCTCAGTAACGCATACCTTCTATTTGCAAGCAACGAGTAACATATTTCATTACTTTTTTTCGGTAACGCCTACAACACTGCCAGTTCTGCTGCCGATCCCCTTCTGCTTGGTAGCACGGCCGTAGCGAGCCTCCGACGAACGCTCGGCCGGTGCTTTGTGCGCGAACACCGTGAAAACAAAATCCGGGTGGTCTCGATCAGACCACGGTTTCCCTGCACATAAGCAAGCCTCGAGAAGGAGATTGACACGGAAGCCGCACTCGCCTTCAGGAAAGTGCTTACCGCACAAACAATCGTTCGCACGAGGAGACCATTCTTTTCGAACCACCGATATTATCCACCTTTCGTGCCTTTCAGAGTCTGCCGGACACTTGTGGAAACTCACTCCGCTACTTTTTTGGTACCTTTCGGTGCAATGAACGGCAACACAGCTTCGCGGAATGCTGAAACGCTATGACGCCCATGCGAAACGTGCGCCCTTCCGCCCACACCACCTGGCTCCGGCGCGCAGCGCCGCCGCAGCCCCGTGACGTCAAGCCCGCGTGTCGGTCTATACGCAAATACATGCAGGTTACCAAGGCAACAACGCTCAAGCAGCAGAGCCGGACGAGCCAACACCTCCTAGATAACAAAGCCGTAGTGCTGATAGATATGTCATCGGCGAAGGCCAACACTGGTGACATAGTGGACACGACGATTGCGTCAACGGTCGGCTCAATCTTGACTCGAAGCTGGGCGCTGACGCAGCACTCGTTTCCAATCTGTGTCCAGCATTGGCCTTCGCTGGTGACACAACAATGTTAGCACTACAACTCTTATCTTCTAGGCGGTGTTGGACGAGCGCACGGAAACGGGAGAGAGGGTATCGCATTGGCTAGCTTGTGGCTTGCGAGGCTGGCCCTTTCTCATCCCTCTCCTTTGCACCGGTTCCGTCGTCTACCATGTGGTCTGCTACACTAACGCTTAGTCGAACCTAGTCTAACCCTGTCTTAGTTGCTGCACAAAATAAGTGGATTCGGTGACACTGCAAGACGTGAAGAAATTACGACGCATTAAGCATTCAAATCAGTTAATGGCTTCACCTGTTGCGATGGATTTACGCTGCCACAGGTATCATTTTGATTTAGGTTCATAAGCACAACCATGGCTGCTGGCAGTAGCTGCAGCGACTCGCGCCTAATCGTGAAGACGCAACGAGAAAGTGTGTGATCCGTACAAAGGGTTCCCAGAATCTCATGCTGTCGTGGGGCTGTACGTATTGCAAGAGGTCTATTCAGAAGTCTCCAGATATAGTCCCAGCAAGTGGGGCAACAACACTGAGCTTAATTTAACGTGACTTTTGGGGCACACAAAGCTCACTAAAACATTTGACACTAAGTATAAACTCTACCAGGGAAAAATAAGCACCACCAAATATCACTGAAATTCATGACATTCACCACAAATAGAGATGGCAGGCATGAGGAGTTTGATGAATGGACGGCGAAGAGAGTAGCCATAGTGGTTACAAACCAACGTTACTATAGTTACAGGTTCAGAATTATGGGAAACACCTCCCACCTTCCTTCACTTTAGCAGACAGAATGCTGGCGAGGAGGGAACCTCCTCTGGCATTAGCTCTGTTAAAGTGGAAAGAAGGGGGAGCTACCCCTGAACTCTTAACCTTAGTTTGTCTTAGTTGGCAAACTTCCAATGGCACACAGACCCTGTCCCCCTCTCCCCTGATGTCCTTAACCAGCTGGTGCAGCGTGTGAGGTGCAGTGTGCGTCCGAATCGGCAGCGCAGATGGCGGGCACTTTGCAAAAAAAAAGTTGTCTCCTCGGTCTACAGGTGACAAACTTCGGGAAGGAGAGTGGGCTTTGGCTCTTGTGAGCAACTACCTGTGGGACTTAGTTACGCCACCTTGTGGATCGCAAGGTTTTTTCTCTGCACTCGTCAAGATTTTTCACAACAAAATATTTTGTTGTAACACAAAATGAAACAATTGTGGAATGAGGCCAAAATTCTTGAACTTGACATAATATTTTGGAAGAGTTCACAGATATGTTATTGTCTCTCAAAAGGGAATTGAAGAAATAGGCTTGCTTTGTTCTTTTCTCACACTTAAAGGAGATGTGCCGAAAATACCTTCGGCATCTTGGTTACCCGTTGGAGGATACTGGAAAAACGACTGGGGGAGAGAGCCCATATAATGCCGAGAACCTTCTGAAAGCACTCTGCGTTCTCCACAATTTTTTGATGCAGCAACACGCAGGAGACAATGCATACCGCACAGCTGGGTACACAGACTCTGTTAATGCGACTGGTCAAAGGCATGGAGGCGAGTGGCGCAGACTCCTTGCTCAGCCACCACTGCAGGCGCGGAACTTTGCCGACATGGCCCAGTATGTGAGGGATCTGTACAAGTTGTACTTTAACAGTGCTGCAGGCAGAGTTTCCTGACAAGATGACGTTCTGAAGTGTTAACCAAGAGGCCTAATTGCAGGTCAAGCATTTGAGTACGGCATCCTGCACTTTCCAGACTATGACCTACAGGAGAGAATTTAAACGAAAGACCAGTGACTTCTTAGATACTCTGCACGTGGTGTATAGTCTCACAAGTCACCTTCAGTGCTGATAAAGGCTCTGGTGCAAGCTTGGCTCTGCAGATTTTGTTTGTGCGAGAACATGCGCATAAATATATTTTTGGAAAACCACATGTTCATGCACGCAGAATATCTAAGACACAGGTGTTTGGCGGAAGTTTTCCCCTGTGGGCCATAGCCACGAAAAAATTGGTAATTGTGATTATGTTCCATACTAGTATTGAAATGTATGCTTCTATAGTTAATGATAGGTTAAGAACTCAAGACGCTCTATCTCAGGTACAACGTTTCGGTCATTGATGATGCTTCACCGCAGCAGTAGTCAAAGTTTGGCAGAAGGCAATGAGCATGTGCTGGAGGTGGAGCATCTTCTGGGTTCTTAAGGGGGAACATAAACCTAAGTTTCAAAATGTTTTGAAAAAATTCATTTTTCAATTTTGAGGTTTTCGGTTTTAGAAATAACTGTGGTGTCTGATTCTCGTCTTTGTGCCCTTGTATTTTGAGCGCTAAAATGTATTCCAAATTATACACCCTTACACTAAATTTTCTAACCATGCGCCAAATAGTTACGTTGATATAAAATATTTTTAACACATTGTGAGGCAGTAACAAAGTAAAGGAGTTCATTGTTTGAATGCATTTTTCTCAGTTCCACTTGGTACTGCAAATTTCATACAAAGGAATTTTTGTTTAAAGGTAAAATTCTTCCGATACCACAATCAAGATGTTTCTGAACTGAAATTTACTGGGGAATCGGGCTATCTACTTTATTTTGTTTCAAGTTAAAGTTCTCATTGAGAAAACACTATGTTTTCGAAAATTGACATAGGAAAGATCTGCATCTCATATTTTGAGGTAATCACTCTTCCTGAAATATTTATATTTGAGTTATAAAAACTAGATAGCCTAAAGCCCCAGATACCCCACTTTATATCCAAGCAGTTAAAATGATGCTTAATAGCTTCATTTGCAAATCATAGATTTCTTAAAAGAGTGACACATCTTATGCAGGTATGTAAAGTTGTCCTAGAGAGCTGAACGTTTGCACAGTACACCTACATCTGAAGTTAAATCTCCCCTGCAAATTTCATTCCGACCACATAAGTAGCTCAGAAGTTCAACCTCTTGCCAGTGTCCCCCTTAACCTGTCAACAGCTATAGATGTAATAATTATGCAACTCTTCCTCAAACATGTCAGTTTTATTTGGTCGTTCTGTACTGTGTTCTATTGCTGCATGAACAGTCTCATTTTGTGGCTGGAAGTTGTCAAGCTGTGAATGCAACTTTGTTTTCTTCCCTCAACTCTGCCTAGGGGAATGTAAAATTAGAGTATCTGCACAGTGTTTATTTAATAGCCCCTTCCCCCGGCAAATAGCGAGCGCTCGCCGAGCGGATTCTTGTTTTCCTCGCAAGATGCGAGCAATCGCTCCGTATGCAGCTTGTAGATCTGAAGCTGGTGGGGCACTCACCGAGCGGCTCCAACCGATCCGTGGGAAAGTGGCGGAGCGCGTCGAGCGGTCCAAAGTAGTTCTCCGCACAGCCTTTTTCGGAGGAGTACGATCTGTAATCACTCGCAACATTTCAGTTTGGTTATCAATGTTCCCGCGGGAAAGTGAAGGAGTTTCGCGGCTTCTTTGTTTCGATTGCTGGGTGGGCTCTCTCGCTGTGCTTGCTTTCGTTCCTCTCGTCATGACCGACTCGCCCGAGCATACTGCGGCGATGACATCATTGCAGTTAATTTCAGGAGGTCAAATAAAACACAGTGACGGCAAAATCAGTGACAGCGACGAAGATACCAGCTTAGCTCCAGCTCTAGTGACGACGAGGCAGCCGTTCTCGATGAAGTGTTTGCCGAGTCGTTCGCCTTGCCAGCGAAAAGGCCCAAGATATCGCATTACGTCGAAGACGTTGCGCGCGCCTATTTGGATGAAGAACTAGGTATGCCAATATGCCAAATACTCCGCAGATGGAAGTCGCCTTCAGAGATGACGATCACTTTAAGGCATACGTGTTTGGTATTGCTTAATTGCATCCTATCTTGCTGAAAGTTCTGTTCTAGTTGTCTTTATTGGGTTTATATAACTGCGAGGAAAAATAGATTGTGACTTACCATTGGGGCCACCGTTAATCAAGTAGTAAACAATCAAAACTTTTTGTCAAAGCATGAAGTTCCGATTGGACTTCATACTTCCAGCAAGATAGCAATGGAAACCAAAACTGTTGAAAAGCGAGGGCAGACGCTCTGAAAGCGGTGGCGCTAGGAGCGTTACGCATGATTTGCTCCGGAGCACGTGCCACTGCGGTGGATCAAGTGACCGATCACTGACGAAGGCCAACCGCTCGACGACCGCTAGCACGGTGCTCTCGGCATCTGCCAGGGGAAGGGGCTATTAGTTGTGTTCCAGTGGTGCACACAAGACAAAGATTATTTCAAGGTTGTGACTATTTTCTTATTTCCGACTTTGCATGGTCAATTCATTGCTTAGTAAGAGTGATGAAAGTTAGTAGGAAGCCTAGCCATACTGTTGTGGTGTGCTACACGTGTCCTTTAGAGGTTGTGTTATGCGATTGTTGTGATTATCTTGTAAAGCCAAAGAATAAAGGATAAGTCGAAGTATTAGGCAGACAGACACACCTGTACATCTTCTTTCCCCCCATCGTCACATGCGCATGCCATATGCTCTTAAGAATGCTACTTGTCTGTCCTTCAAAGCAGACGAGATAAGAGCATTTAGCACTCCCCGATTTGAGGTTGGATTCACAAAACGTTCTTACGACAAAAAAGTTTGCAAATATAACTTCCGCAAAAGTTACAAACATTTTGGTATTCTCAAAGCAAAATGTTTTGTTTTTGCATGAGTTACGACAAAATCCTACGACAGGGGTACATTTCTTTTTACATAACGTTTTTCCGACAGTCTGTTCAAAATGGCTGCCTACGTTGTCTTCTTACTCGATCAGCAGTGCGATGCCAGAAGAAGTTTTCAGCAGCAGCATCTCTTCTGGACTCGTCGCACATTGGAGACGATTGCAGATCACCACTTCGAACGCTACTACTGCTTGCCGAGGCCCGGCCGTGCAGAGGCTCCGCGATGCGCTAGAACCGGTGCTTTAACGCCCGACAGCTCGTTCGTGTTCACTCCCTGTCAACGCTCTAGTGCTGCTCGCACTCCGCTTTTAAGCGAGCGGGAGCTTTCAGTCGGTGAAAGGCGACGTAGCGAACATGAGCCAGTCGAGCTCCTCACGGATCATCAATGCGGTGAGCAGTGCCCTGTGCGACCTCGCCAAAAGTGGGATCAAGTTTGCCCTGACATCGCGGGCAGCGTTGCTCACTGCACGTGGTAAGTGTTTTCCCAATGGCGTCACCGTCAGTTTATTGCCATTAAAAGTTAGCCAGAGCCACATTGGCGTATTTACTCGGACTGCTCCTTGTATTTGGATCTGCAAGCTAAAATTCTGCTATCAGTGTCCGCTTTCCGTGCGCGACGCTAATTTTCGCTACTAACTGCTATGGGAAACCAACCTCTCACAACACAGGTGCGTTCTGATCCAGGGCTGGAACTAGTGAAATGTACTTGGGAGCAGATCAGATCAGTTTTCACTGCACTTCAGCTTGTGTCTTAGACAACACGGGTGAAATTTCAATTGTTCTTAGCAGCACAGATGAACATGAGTGGTTAGGGACCTAGGTAGATGGGATAACAATGTAACAAATGCAAAAACTTGAAACTTTGTGAGCCTTAATGAGAACCAAAAACCAAGTACCATATGTTTCTGAAAATAGTGTCCTCGATATTTTCTGAGTGGCTTTCAGCTGCTCAAAATGCAAACCAGCACTGCTTATCGCACAACCCACACGTGCGCGACATAGTAATTATATGTGCGAACCACGTGACGCGAGTAAGCAACGGACGTGCAGCTGCGCGGAGGAACAGGGCAACCAATTTCCAGTTTATCGTATTGTACAACTCAATATTGAAGCCGCAGACTACGATTAACGGAGTTATCGTATTCGAAGCGATAAGCCGGAGCAAGGTTAAAGTATGCCAAGCAGATCTACCGCTCGCGTGAGAGCTGCTGGCCGGCAAAGTTTGGGATCTGACCACGTTTCAGTTCTATCAAATCACAATTTATCTTGCAGGAATGCTGTTCCAACTTGTAACTATGAAGTACTAAAAGGAATCTTTTGCTAATGTGTTTTCATCTGGCTGACATCCGCAACCTGGGCCACAGAGCCTCAGGCAATCTGACGCTTAACGACTCGACCTCACCTCGGCCGACTTGCTTAACCGCTTATGGTTGAAGAATAACAATCCAGTCGCAGGTGATGTAGCGCTTGAAATCCGACCCCCGAGTTTTTTCGCGTGCTTCCGACTCGGGATACACAGGAAAAAATAACAGAACAAAGGATTGCAAGGCCGACTTGGCGGAACGTGCTCATTGTTGCCCATCGAGTCGATAAAAACCGAAACCAAGACAAAATACAATTTTTTGAGCACACAATGAGCGATTTAGAGCATAATGGCACAAGGTATTGGATGTGGCGTAGTTTCCGCAAAATGGCGCAGGATGGCGCAGACAAATGCGTCTGGCGCAAAATGGCGCAAATGGCGCAGCCGTTCCACTCCTGTGATCATACTTCATTTGACGCATGTCTCATCTAAAACTGTTCTCTCGGATAGGCAAAGTGTCTGCATTACTTGTTTCAGCGCTACGAACAAAATGCACTATAAAAGAATGTTTGTTGTTTAACCCCTAGGCTTCCTGGAGGTCAGAAGCTTCCCCAAGGTATTGGGCTGCATTGATGGGGTGGGATGTGCACACATCGCCCTGAAGATAGCAAAAAAGGAGCAGCACCTGTACCGCAACCAAAAGGGCTATGACTTGTTGAATGTGCAGGCCATCTGCAATGCCAACAACGAGATCACGCAGTTGAGAGTAAAGTGGCCAGGAAGAACCTATGACAGCTTCATGTGGAGAAATTGTGACCTGGCCGACCAGTTTGAGGCAGGCAACATGCCCGATGGGTGGTTGCTTAGCATGCTTTGTTCTCAATTTATAGAGGTATTTAATATTTAGCAGCCTGAATTACAATGACTTATCACACTTAGAATCAGACATGTACACATTGCGACACAGTTAGCGCGAACACGACATCGGCGCATTTTCGCATTTTACTTTTAAATAGTATTAGTGAGCACGAAATTTTATCACTTACATTATAGACCTAAATGAGCTCTTTCCGTAGCGATAATAACTTGGATGACATCCCTTGGTTTCAAAGAGAAAAACTGGAAAAACCGGCGATCGCTTGTTCGCGCTAACAGTGTCGCGCTCTGTACGTAATGCATTATTAGTAACAAGTTACGTCTACCTAGTTACTTCTTTCGGTTACGAGTAACATACTTAGTTACTTTTAAGGCCAAGGAAATTAGCAACCCGAAAAAACAACTAAACAGTACGACAGTATAGCAACGCTTATCGCTGAACACGTCAATCAACTCTACAGCTGGGAATGCCCTTCACCCAGCGAACACAATGAGGTTAGTTGGTTGCTCTGAAATGCTCTTGAAACATGAAACTGCTTTAAGTGCCGGTGTTTTGATGTAGAAACTGGGAACGCGAACAGAACGATCGGGAAATCACTACAGATTCGTCTGGTAGTTCTGACGGGCCTGGCATTTTTGAGTAGCATTGGGGAAATTATTTTAGCTGGGAACATATCGAGATTTTACCGTAGAATGTTCCCTTTCTTATTGCCTGCCTTTTCCTCGGATCCACCTGGGAGACGACGTGTATCTGTACGAGGAGGGGATGCACCATCTCATCAAGTTTCCAACAGACCGGCGGCTCACCAAGGACACGATGCGCTGCTTTAAAGGGGCACTGACACATCAAAATCATATTTTTTTTTATTATCCGAAGCGATTGAAAACGATGCCGGGACATTACCCTCAAAATTCGAAACTTGGGATTTCAGTATTTGTGAATTAAAAAAACAATTTCCAAATGCCGAATTTGAAGTTCCCGCGCAATCCGCGTCAGTGCAGCGAGTCAAACTTTGCGGTCTCCTGCGACTCGACTTTCTTTCGGACCTCCGCTCCACGCTATGAAGCAAAGCGCTGTTGCCACCGCGACCCTAAGCGAGGAGGAGGTGAGCAGGCGGGATAGAAGGGAGCCGGCGCGGGAAAAAAACGGTTTCTTCCCCGACTCGCCAATCTGCTCGAGCGCCGCCAAGTGTTCCGAGGGACGATACAAATCCAGGAAGCGACATCACACCGAACTCTGATTTTTGGTATTTCAAAAAGAGGGGCCGTAGTGCGTTCGCAATTGCGTTAAAAAACATGTTTTACAATTGCCGTTATTTAACGTTATAGAAATGTCGCCTACAAACCTTCTAAATTTCCTGATTTTTGATGTCACCGATCAAAAGAAGGGAGGAGGCGAGAAGCGGGAGAATCAAACGCCGTGTCTATGACTGCAACTTGCATCGTTTTAGACAATAAAAAAAAATACGACCTTTGGGGTGTCAGTGCCCCTTTAAGGACTGTGGACCAACTGCAGCAGCGCAGCGTCATAGGTCAGTCTGTCTATGCTCGAAAAAGCGAAGGAGAAACTTCATTGTGACGTCGCCGGTGGGAGGAGCCTAATCTCAATAGCCGGGGAACTACTGGCAGCGAAATTCATCGCGGCACGTTGATGACGTCAACGAAGAGTGGCGATTGAGTTACAACTTCATCGGGGTTTGTACCTATGAATGTCCCTAGAGGGAAATGCAAAATGCCACATCGGAGGGTCGTGGAAAAGCAACATGTTTAACTTCTCAAAATTCGGTACAATTTAAATAAAATTCCCGGTCGCGATCGCAACGAATCGTTATGGCTGTTGTGGCCGACGACGTAATGTCATACGTAAGGTGCTCGTGTGTCTGTACAAAGATTTGCCTTACTTCCGTAATTTTTGGTGTCCAATCGGGCTTTTGCAAAGGTTGTCACATCTCGATTGCCACACAACAGTTCGGTGGGGGACATGAACTGAGTGCTGTCGCTGAACTTGATATGTAGGACAGAATCCTGGCCCCAGTGCAAACGTGCTAAGAGGGTTCATAGCCCGAACGTCAAGGGCCATGCCGCACCAGGCCTTCTGTATGCTGTACACAGCCCTCGTACTGCCAGTCCTGGGATACTGTGCCACCATCTGGAGCCCCCTCCAGACCGACCTCCAAAAGCGGCTCGAGTCCATACAAAGGAAAGCGTACAGGATAGGGCAAGATGCAGGAGAGGGCAAGCAAACTTCCCTACAAGAGGCGGTCACCCTGCGATGGTCTAGACTTGGCAAACGTGGACTCTTCTCCAGGCGGGTACTCCTGTACAAGTTTCTGCATGGTGACTGCCCCATCCCGGAAGGTTACCTGTGGCGATCGAGGCGGGAACCACCGAGACTTGAGCAGCGCCTTGCACGCAGCATTAGTGCCTCCTCCTCTCTCTTTATCCAAGCCCCCGAGCTATGGAACTCCTTGCCAATTGACGCTAGGAGGGCCCAAAGTGTCGTCGAGTTCAAAGACTTAGTGCGGTACAGGGATGTGTAAATCCTGTGACCAGCTGCACTTTGTAGACCTCACCTGTACATATAAGTTTCATTCTCATGAACTCTCTTCTTCTTAACATACAGCTGAGGAGGCAGCCAGCACTTGGATGCACGGGGCTCCTGCCTTTTGGCTGCCTCAGGCTCTCAGCTGCGTGGAAGTAAAGCCAATAAACTCCTTGGAACCTTTGAACCTTCAATGAGAAAATTCCTCGCAAGGACACGCTAGAAGGCACATGATTTCTAGGGTGGACGCACCTCGTCCGTCGCCACACACCATATCGGCTGCAGTGTCGGTAAGTGCTGGGAATCGCAATGGACAGTTTTAGCGTACCATTGCCGTGCGCAGCGGAATTGCTACTGGAAGTTCACACTGCGACTTTGAAGTACGCTCTTCAGCGTGCGACTAAAGCCTTACCAACCGTACCGTGACCACAGTAGAACTAGGTAAGGGTCTGCTAAAACTGCCTACTGGTAGTGAACAAACACCGTGTTGCTTTTGGTCTTATTGACTTTGCACGAGTGTGCTGCCTCGCAATGTTTCTTCGAAAGCATGGATCGTAGCACTCAAGCTCATAGGTTAATTTCTCTAGACCTGTGCATGAGGCACTCCCAATGCCTGAATTTTGAAGTGAAGGCAATGGTGCATTATATCAGCGCATTAACCAGAAAGGCTGTCCATTTGTCGTGCATTGCCTCTGTTTATTTGGATTATGTAGGACTCATCTGCGCCAAAGGTGCTAGTGAGGATTCAGCACACGTGGCAGCTCCACCACCACCAAATGGTATGTATAAAAAACAGTCTGGATTCATCTCCATGATGCATGGTTTGCGCCTATGTCAGATCATTGACATATATTATGCATGAGTGCTGTCGGTAGCCTCACGCTGGTGGCCACTAATGGTCCTTTATCGCAGCTTTGCTACACTGATCATGGTAAACTGTGCTGGCTCCAGTGGCCCAAATTGACAGCTTTTGTACCTATCTCAGCAATTGCACAAAAATGTGAATATGACTTGCACTGTGCATAACTATGAGGCAGGTCGAAGGAGCAGTCACAAACATTATGGTGCTTGGTCAGTAGCTCCCAGAGTGGCTGTAGGTCCAACTGTGTTGATGTTTCTAGCAAGGTGACACCTCCGCAAGACTCACAAAAAAGTGTGCACACAGTGCAGAGGCAATCCACACATGGTTACTCGAGTTTTGATTCAAACAAGCCAGCAGATCCAATGGATGAGACTAACCCCCAAATTTGTAGATGTGACTTCAACCGTAGCCGAACTTCAAGTTGCTCAAGTTCGCCTCAACACCCAGCTCGACTTGAAAATGCCCAAGCTGGCTTTCACGTTTCATAGACACTCCCGCGAACTTCCTTCGTCAAGTCGCGAGCGGTCGCGGTGCTCCCCACCCGGGAGCGAGAGTAGGCTGTAGTTTTTCTCGTAAAAGTTGTTTCACTTTAAAATAAGTTACTTCTTTAAAGTTTTTTTTTTTATAACATGTAACATGTGATTGTACGCGTTTTCTGGACATACTGATGATTTTGTCTAGCAACATGCCAAATAGCCGCCAAGTAGAACCATTCCAATCTCTCCCATCTTTTTCCAAGCACGCTCTTCGCTCGTCCGGTTGCTCCAGCCTTCCCTTTTGTCCAAGATTTTTGCTGAACTTTTGTGACTCCCCCAACCCCTGAGCAGCAGTAGAATGGCCACTAAAAAAAACAATCGCCGCACTTCGCCGCTGATAAAATATCTCTTCTATCGGTGCTTGTCGGCAAGCATAAAACGATCATTGAATGCAAAAAGACTGGCTCCGTATCTATGAACTTCAAAAACGAGACCTGGGGAAAACTCTGCACTGAGTATAACTGCTTACCGGGTGTTAGTCCACGGGATTCCAATAAGCTCAAGAAGTGTTGGGGGACCTTAAACAGAAGCGGAAGAACAAGCGCTCGGATGAGAAGCGCAAAACCTACAAGACAGGTGAGTGTTCTGTCTCTATTCTGTCCACGTCACTCCGAGTGACTCTAGCATTTGCGATTGGCGAAGGATCATGTTGGGAAAACCTTTTGCGCTTCCTTTTTGCCAGCGTGTGTCATTTGGCATTTCCTTCAGAACAGTATATATAAAGATTGTGATATGCGCAATGTTTCAAGTGCCGTGGATTAACCCGGTCCCGTTTAGAGCCACTTTAGCTCCGTTGTACTGAGGCACACAGCACATGTCGAAATATCTTCCAAAGGGAGCAGGGAAATAGTTGTTTTGCATGTGAAATGGCATAATATGGCCTTGTTGCCGTTTACTCTTACGGCGTCATTGCCTTGTTGATTAACCTACTGTGGTTGATCAACAAATTTACTCGAGATCTCGAGCCTGCGCAGGAGCTACATTGAAAGGCCACTCGAGTCACTCGAGTGCGAGTCACTCGAGTGTGTTCAGTGTCATGGCGACCGACGCATCGTTTGTCGACTTCTTGTTGAGAACAGACGAATTTCTTGACGACTGCCGAGACCCCGACCAGGCAGTCGATGTGCCGAGACGACGTTGCCAGGACCGACTTAATCCCTTGGAACATTTCAATGACTGGGAGTTCCCCGTGCAATATTGTTTCACGAAATCGACTGTCGTAAGCCTCCTCCAGTGCCTGCCGCTGGAAGCAAGCGAGAGCAGTCGCAGCCTGTCACTGTCCCCAATGCTCCAGCTCTTCGTAGCCCTGAGATTTTATGGCGCCGAGACTTTTCAAGTTGTTACGGGCGATCTCGTAAACGTGTCTCAGCCGACGGTGTGCCGTGTGATTGAGCGTGTCTCCCGGGTCCTCGCTGACACTCTCTTCCCCCGCCTCGTGAATTTCCCGGAGGGTGACTGCGACAAGGTCATGCGGGATTTGTCGCACGTGAAAGCTCAGAGATATAGTGACTGATACAGAGTAGAACTTGTGAAGAGATCTGTACTCTGCAACAGTGCAGAGTGGTAGTGGGCCAGCTGCACAAATTATTATTTCGAACATTATTTTTTTAAATATGGAAAATGAGAAAGCAACCACCATCTTAATCGACGTATATCATTAACCATGGATTATACTAGTGAGGGTTCAAAACCAAGAATTATGCATTGTGTGTTTGGAAACATACATTTGATTGGGTGCAGAGATGGCCCTTGTTATTTTATTGCAAACACTCCAGTATTTTCCCCTTGAATTATACTTGTCGAAGAAAATATTAGGGAGATTTTATCCCATGCTCCCACAAGAATGAGTGAGGGGCTCATCGGCCGGCTTGTTCGTGGCCCACCTCCTGTGACAGAAACCATAAGAATTTGAAGCTCACATTAGAGAGAGTGTGAACAATGTATGGGATGAACAATACAAAGTGCAGATTGCATTTTCGAAACGCCTCCTTGCGAGATAAAAACAATTATTAGGGGGACTATGAGCGAACCCAACGAAGAGCATCTGGCACAACCCAGTGAAGGATTACTTTGAACCACCTGGGAACCTTAAAGGACACATGCAAAGAAAAAAAATATTTTTTTTAAACGGCTTAGATGGAAAAAGGATGTCATAAAACGATTTTACAACGAAGAAAAAAATTTTTTAGAGCTATATTTACGGCGCGAGATGATTTTTTGTCAAGCGCGGTGTAACGCTCCTCCTTTCCACTTTTCTCTCTCGCGCCTGTGCGCTCCGCGGGGAGGAGAGGTAAGCCGCTTGGATTGGCTTGGCTGCTCGGCTAAACAAGGTGCCACTTCCGTTCAACTTCGGCGCGCGCTGTGTTGTTGGCAACGTTGGTTGTTGGGTTTGTGTGCTGGTATGGTGTACTAGTGCTGGTCGTGCTGGTGGTGGAAGCGGTGGTAGTCTGATCCGCGTCTTTTACGATAGATCCCGAGTTGAAGCGCAGACTCGTCGACCGGAGCAGGCAGCTCGGGCTTTGTCCCTACGAGGACACGCCTCGCAGACCAGCGAACCCCCCCGCGGAAAGCTCCGAGGCCAGCGATACGCTTCTCGTGCGGTTTGCCTCGACGCACGACAGCGGGTTCTCGTCGCCCGTCTCGTCACTCGACAAATCGTTTAGATTTGTCCAACGACGAGATGCGATTTGGGTTTGAAGTCACGCGTTGGGTTCGCTCGCTGCGTGGCTCGAAGGCCTCCGGGGCGAAGTGACGAGAGCACACCCGGACATTCTTCTCGCCAGACGTGCCAGGCGTACGCCCGATCGCCTCAGGCCAGATCCCTCTCAAATGCTCGTCCGCCGGTACCGCATGTTTACTGAAATCCTCCTGGTCACGATCACGAGAACTGCAGCCTTTCGTCGAGCAGCGGCGTCGCTTTCGTTGAACCGGCATGTCAAAAACAACACCGCGCCGACCGCGCTCCGTCAGCTCCGCGCCCCTTCGCAGAAAAAATGGCGGACTTTGTTTGGTTTCGTAACGTCAAAACGGAAGTGATGATTTTCTTATACTTGAAGTTTCTCAAAAGTCAAAATATTCTGTTACAAAATAAGTGCAACAACAAAATGAAGAAAATAAGTAACTTTCAAAGACCATAGAAAGCTTTCGAAAGAGCGCAGGCACCACGTGATAAATAAGGGCCAGTCACGTGATAAATATGGGCCACTTTTCCGCGGGGCCCGCGGGCGCCAACTACAAATTCGTATTGCGCCGTAAATATAGCTCTAACAATTTTTTTTTCTTCGTTGTAAAATTGTTTTATGACATCCTTTTTCCATCTAAGCCGTTTAAAAAAAATTTTTTTTTTCTTTTCATGTGTCCTTTAGGGGAGGCACGGCCTCCAAATCGCGATTTTTTGAAAAAAGTCACGTTTTTGAAAAAATAGTCCTATCAGCTTGTATAACTCTTGAAGAATGCTGTCAAAAAGTTTTATTCCTATAGACAAACTATTTACTCCAAAATAAATTATTTTCGACGTACCGGCGGCCGCGCGCGCCTCGTAAAAACGCGCGCGGTCGCACAAATTGGCCATACTCAAAGCGCGCTCGCTCCGCGTTCATTAGGCCTAGCGCAGAGAGGCACCCCTCATTGGAAAGAGCGTTTCACCCTCCTCCTTTTGGTGTAGAGCTACTTGCGAGACATCGTGTGCACCAACCGTGAAACCCCGTAGAAAACAACACTGCACGCTCTCTTATTGGCCACACTGGCAAAGAAGGAACTCTGATTTGCTCAAACCTGTCACGTGACCCCATACTCGTCTGCTAGCGCGCAATTTCGGCCAGTCGGTGTTTCGTCAGTTTCGTTTCCTAGCTGCGTCGCATGCGCTTGACCGTTCCACCGCGCGGTGCCGGTGACTTTGTGTGGCAAGCCTTCGCCGTTCAAGCTCGGCAGCCGCAATCGGTTTTCAAAGTGGTGAGGGAGTGGACAACCTTGCAATGCAGACAACGGAAGCGATCTTTCCTCATTTCCAAGCGCTCCGTCGTCGTCGAGTGCCTCGGATTCTCCCGTCGCCTTTGTGCTTCCCGCCGCGTCGGGACCTGAAGATTTCAATCGTCCGGGACCACCGGAGCCCTCGTTATCTACGCCGGTGATCGGAACTGCACTCGAAGATGAGTGTGATTGAGCGGAAGATTGCGATGATGCAACAAGAGGAGTCTGCAAAATGCGCCGAGGAGCCACTAGGCCTAAATGACAGCAGCGAGCCTGAAGGCTACCGCTTGATCGACGTTTCCTGCATCAAGGTTTTGATGAGTGCTTTGCTGTGCTCGGAATGCGTGGGATCTTCTCTCGAACGGACAGAAAGTGGGAAAGGCATTCACTTTGAGTTTGTTGTTTTGTGCACAACTTGTGGAGAAGTGGCAAGAGCCCTGCACTCGGTCAACATCGGCGACACTCGTCTAAACGAACTTGCGGCGCGCATCGATCTTTCGGCACGGGACTCGGGGGTGAGCTTCACGAAATTGTCCCATCTTTTTACCGGCATAAACCTACCACCGCCGATGTGTCTGAAGACTGCCAAAAAAGTTGCCGCGAAAGTGCATGATGCAGCCGTGACAGCTGCCGGCAAAGTCATGAGAAGTGCAGCGCAGTCGGTGCGCAAAGCGAAGATAGTTGCAAAAGACGAACTGCTGGACGTGTGCGTCACGTTCGATGGAACTTGGCACAAACGCGGCCACACTTCCCACTTTGGTGGGAGGTGTGGCGCAGGCCTAGAATCTCTCAAGAAAGTAAAGGGACTTGGTGGAAAAGGGAAGCTGACAAACATCAAGATCAAGAAACCGACCAACTACTATGCCTGTGCCCTCAAAGACAATGCACCTGATGTTACAGCCATGCAGCGTAAAGTGTATGCTAGTCTCCTGCATTCATACTCTACTGACGAGGAGCCAAGGCACAGCGCTTGCCCCACTGGGATGGACTCCTGGCACCACTTCAATCGAAGTAAGGACCTCAAGGAAGCGGGAGAATCACCAGCATCTTGGCCACACAAGCCGGCCTTCTCCTAGGAGATAGCAAAGGAGCTAGTGCCCTTGTATAACCGCCTGTCACGGAGGGATTTGCTTAAAAGATGTTCCAGGATGAAGACCCAGAACGCGAATGAATATTTCAACGCCTTGATTTGGAAGAAGTGCCCAAAGGTAGAATTCGCTTCTCTAAAGACTGTCGAGTGTGTCATGGCTCTGGCAGTCTTGGAGTTTAACCAAGGTCCTCGAGGCTTCGAGAAAGTTCTTTTAGAGATGGGCATTGAGCCAGGGAGCCATTAGACCTCACAAGCCGTGAAGGCCACTCGGACGAAGGTTGCAAAGGCCCAGGTGAAGACACTCAAGTCCTCCACGCCATCACATAAGAGACGAAAGATGGAAGCTGTGGCCAAAGCACAGAAGGACCATGCAGAGGAGGGACTGACGTACGCTCCAGGAGCATTTTAGGTTAAGTGCCAAGTGCCATCTAAAGTGGAACACAATGTGAATTTTCAAATGCGTTTTACTCAGCTTCATGTTTTGGCCATTTTTTCATTGCTCAAAAACTATCGTTCGATGACTGAAGTACCTTCAGAACCGCCGTGCGGTTTTTCTGGAGTAAAATTTACTGGAGAACTCGACCATGGGCTTACTTTTTCAAGATTGTTATTTCTTTAGCGAGAAAATGTTTACTTTTGTAAAAGTAAAAAATTTAATGAAATTGGCCTCTTTTTCAAAGTTTACTTTAACGCTAAATATGGCACTTAAAATTATTTGAAACCCACTACTGATTAGTCTAGTCACTCGTCCTTATATCCAAGCAAAAAAATTGTAACATTTTGGTACTATTTTGTAACGATAGTTTTTTTCCCGCGGCACTACTAGTTGTATCATATTTTTGACATAAGAGGCTGTAACTTGGCACAAAATTGACCTTCTCAGCTGAAAATTGGTGTAGCCTCCTAAGTTTGCATGCCTAGTATGCCCTGCCAATTTTATTGAGATAGCACCAGTACTTAAAAAGTAGACCCTCCAAGGGAGTGCCTCCCCTTAAGGGCAATTGAATGCTGGGCACTTTGTTACAATAGGCCTCCATCCAATTGTGGGGACCTCATTTTTTTAAGTGATAATTGTAAAAAAGAAATGTCAATATCGCAAATGTTCAACAAAAAAGATGTAAAAAAAAAGTAGGCCCACTTCGGATTGAACCTGGATCCGCTGTATCTGAAGCGGACACGCTACACCTTTGAACAACCCGTTTTGACAATTTGTTTTATACGAGACCCAACAAGGTGCACAACGTCGTGCAGAAAGCATTGTTCTGGCCGAAAAGAACTTCTCTCCGAGGTTTACTTTTTACACATCAAGAACGGTTTACCACATAGGCAAATGGTTGAGGACTTCTCTCCGATGTTTACTTTTTACACAACGGAAACGGTTTACAAAATATGCAAATGGTCGACTTACCCGTGGCGGGGATGTCCCTTGTCTCGTCGGACTTCATTTTTTTGTATCTGGATTTTTTGTTCTCCCATTGCTTCTTAAGTTGCTTAGCGCTTCGTGGGCGGATGTTTGGCTGGCTGTTATACTCGGTGCAGTTTCTACCATGCTTTAAGTTTAGCCTCCTTCGGGTAGTTATTTGTCTTTTTGTTTTCCAGAACTCACGCATGTTTTGTTACAAGCCCTTGGAGGAGTGCCTTCTCCTCCGCAGTATACCGTAAAATTCCGAGCAAGAGCCCCCCCCCAACTTCACCGCTAATTTCACATTTCCGCGCCGTTCCGGGAAAGTGCCCCCTCCCCGCTCCGCACCCGTATCACGCACCGCGCTGACCGTGCCCAGGCAACACTGGCCTGTGAAGTTCAGTCCAAGAATAGACCCTTTACGAAAGTGAGTCAAGCAACTATGAGATACCGAAACCGCCGCCATTACTGCGTCGTCGTTTCGGGAGCGGGCGATGGCAGGTGCTTGTGGCAGTACTCCCGGTACCTTTGGCTACGGTCCTCAGGAACGAGTGACTTTGCCTTCCCCGTGGAGCACTGACCTCACTGCAGTTCCGCGTAGCTTTAACAAATGTAAGATAGAGGCATACCGCGCCTTGACCCTCGCTTCGAGCCGCCAGGTTGGCCGAAGCAACAAGTTCATCACCGAGGCCTACGTTGATCCGGCGTCGGTTGAAGTGTTGAGGTAAGCACTGTTCTTTTTTGTCGCCCGTTCAAACCTAAGCGTGAGCCAACCCAAAGCTACAAGCGCGCGCATCACACCGTGAACGTGTCTTTTACGTGCAGGCGGACTTGTGCCGTCTGCCGCAGCGCCGTGCAAAAGGAAACGCCAAAAAAGGCCTAAGATACTCGCGCATCTTCGGCCTCTTTTGCATGATGAAACGAAATGTAATATTTTCCGGCTCGTTGACTTCTCACAGCTTGAGATAATGTTGTGAGGCTCAGTGGCGTACAGACTAAAGAGTACGAGGCGGGGGTGAGAGGTAAACAGAATCACTCTTGCGTCGTGCCGGTGAACCTCGCCTCTGTACGTCGTGCTTCATAGTTTTTTTTTGAGTAAAACTATACGCACTCCGGAGTGGTCACAGCGAGGTTTTTCAAGCGGTGGCACAGCGTAGGGGTTAAGACGTCCGCTTTGTATGCGAGTGGGCGCGGGTTCGATCCGCGGTGGGCCTACTTTTTTTGTTTTCTGGAACATTTTGTTTTGTCGAGGCATTTGGCGATATTTACGACATTTCTTCTTGCGATTTACATTAAGAAAACCGAATGTTGTCGCCGAAACTTCGCAAAACTAAATGGTATGAGACTCCCTTTCCGGAGGTGCGATCGGGGACAGCGGGGCTTGTGTTGCCGGCTGGACGCCGCGAAGCGGCGTTTACTGGTTACGTTTTGTAGTTAGCAGCCGATACTGTCGCCGCGAAGCGGCGTGAACGCAGGCGGGGGGCTGTGTTAACGAGCGCCCCAGTGATACACGCGCCGTTCGAAAAGGGCGACCCAAATGGCACGAGTTCTCCGCGGTGTGCGTATAGCCATTTCCGACGTAAGTGCACTCCGGAGTGCGTATAGCTTTACTCTTTTTTTTTAGCGAAGGCGCCTGTTTTGATCGTATTGCTTTCTGTGCTGGCAAGTGTCACGTTGACGGTTTGACGTGTGTGGTGCCCGCGAGCATGCACTATGTCCACTATCAGCACGAGCATGCTAGCTCAAAAGTTAGGACAAGCCAGTCCTAACTTTCGGCGTAGTAAAAGCTTCCGGCGTTTAGTAAACTAATAATCACATATATGAGGCATCTTTTCTCACACATTGTGAGCACTGCTAAGATTATGCCTCTTACTTATTTAAAAAACAAAAACAATGTGGGTGAACACATAGTATGTTTCTTCACTGTACAATCTATGCAGTAAACATAAGTAAACAAGAACGCAAATTTATTTCAGATCCACCACCGGAGTGCTCATCAAAGCAAGCTGCTTCAGGAGCCAGAGAAAAGCCAAAGTAGGAAACCTGGGAGTAGAAATATTGCATTTAGAAAAATGTGGTTGTATAACTTAAACGATGCAGACAGAACTTTGCAATAGAAACTTGTTTCCGTTGGGCTGTTCTACTGGTTGTTTTTAAACAGCCTTCTGTGTGTCTCTCTGTTCCTATTTGTTTTGTTACAAGCTCTCGAAACGACCTTATTAAAGTCAACTCTCCTATGCATCCCATGTGCACGTCTGTTTTACTCTCCAATGTTATTCTCAACAACACATTGTTCATTCATTCCTTCCATACTTTATGTTGTGGCAGACAAATATACTGTGTGATGTATTCTATGGCATGCTGTGCCTTTTGCGGTTGTGATCGGGTGAGTTCTATGCTCACGGACAAAGTTACGAGGTAATGTGGTCAAAGCACTTGAAGAGCAGCTCTAGCAGAGCGTTGCGGGGACGAGCAAAGCAAATCGTTCTCGGAGGCCAGATACCGCCCCGGGCGCGCGCTTGAAAACATGTTTAGAAGTTGCAGCACGAGCTCCCGATACAGGCATTAAAGAGACGAAGTACACCTCTCCGTGCTAGCAATAGCAACCATGCAATGCCAATGTCGTGAACGTAAAACAATGTTCTATCGAATTCCATGTAATGTCGTGACGTGCGAGCACTCCTTGCGTTCATTTTTTTTTTCTTTTTTTGCGCGAGTGGTTGTGCGGACGAGGTATTATCCAAAGCTACGTGCCCATACCTACTAGGAAACTTCACACAACTTGTGATCGGACACCACAACGCAACGTTGTCAGAAATCAACTCTGAATACTGGTCAGGAGTCGCTCGCAGCTATGGGATCCATCGCACGATTACTCGTGCACCTCAAACGCATTTCGAAACGATGTCGCATGGACAGGGGTTATCCTCTATAGATTACTTTTATTTGTGCTAACTTTTCACTCCAAAGCGGTGAACACGCGCTCGAAGCTTCGAAAAGCGTTGATGCAGCAGCGGACAGGCCAAATGTGATCGTTGCTCACTCCGCGCGGATCTGCATGACCCAATTTCTTCGAATGCTGGTGTTTTTAACGTGACAAAAAAAAGACTCGCCTTATGTTGTTTTTTTATCTTTTGGCCCTCTTTGGGTGCATTGAGGGACGCAGCAATGGGCTGGCATGTCAAACGCTATCACCACTGCCGAACGCAGCGGAATGGTTCAGGTTCAAGCGTCCCCCTCGATGCTTGACGACGCAGTAATGGCGGATTTTGTCAAGTTCGCGTAACCGACACTAGAGGCGCTGACTTTCGTAAAGGGTTTATTCAATCCAATCGAATCCTACTTTGCAGCCCGATCAGCCCGTACACTACGCGCCATTGTCGCTTTGTTTTGGGGGTGTCAGGTCGGCTATGCATTCTTACACAGTGGCAAAGAAAATCGAGGTCATCCGATGGCATTGTGAAAATGGGAAAGACGTACACCAGACGTCTCGACACATCCAGCTCGACCGGATACGGGAATGGAACAAGAAGTTTGACAATTCGCTACAGTCAAACTACGGGAAACCGAAAGTTTGATGGAAGCTAAGTAACGGTGCACCGGTGTTCAGTGAATACGTGGACGATGCGCTCTTTTAATACCTGGAGCACGAAAGAATTGCAGAATGAGCCATTAGCAACCGGCTTCTTTCTGAAGAGGCTGTCAAAATAGCCAACGCCATGCAGTTGGGAAACATCGCGGAATGCTGCAAACTTTTTCTTGCGGCCGACTCTGAGGAGTCTTTTGGTGGTCTTGAAAGTGATTAACATAGGAGTGACAAATCTTTGGCCTAATAAAGTCTATGTTCTCAAAGATAAATAAAATATTAAATCTGTGTGCACTGCGCTTTTTTTTTCTTTTTCTGGAAACACTTTGTCGTCACCATCTTGAATTTTGGTGCCGTTCCGAGATAGCGCCCCCCCCCCCCCCCCCCCCCCCCACTTTCCAGGTAATTTTGACTTGCGTGCGGGGGGGGGGGGGGGGGCTTGCTCGGAATTTTACGGTAAACAAAACGAACCCCTGCGCACTCTTCGATTTCGACCATTTCCGAGTCGTTGCCGTTGGGGTCCTCCATCATTCGTCGTGCGAGGCGGCAAAGTGACGAAGCAGGGGTGCACGGAAGACAGGCGGGCGGCGATAACACGAAAGACGAGATCGACGAGACGACAGGACAGGACTGGATTGGATTGGATTGGATGTTGTGCCTTTTCCCTTTGTAACGGGTGAGCAGAGTCCGTGCTCCGCTCTAGCCAGGTTATTCTCTATTTTCCGCCACCAGTCTTCTAGTCTGCGCTTGGTGCGTTCGATCGCCCCCTCGGCCGCTTTGGTCTTCTGCCGATCCGCCGCCGGGTGCGATAATCCCTCGTCTACCTCCACTGCCAGCGTGAAACCCAGGGCTCCTGGGACCGAATCCGTTTCCAGGTGCGGTGTTAGACCGCGGCAGGCAACCACGATATGTCGATTGTCTCGGAGTCTGACCCACAGATGGCGCAGCGGGTCTCCAGGTCTTCGGTAAAGTTTGCTCTCCATGGTCCTCGTTCCCCAGAGTTCCGGCCCGAGCCTGGAACAGCAGGCCGCTTCCCCTAATGCGCTTGTTGCCAGACAAGGTAACACTATGTCCGTTTTACACGTCGAAACTTTATGCTTCCTTAATAAAACTTCGTAGTTCACCAATTCGGTGTTTGTATGGTACACTTTTATAGATAACACGAACGAATATATTTATTTTTCACGTGAAAATGGTGTTTTGAATAAAACGTTTGGCTATAATCTCGCTCCCAGACGACCTCAAGCTTGTTGGAGTGGAGAACAGAATCTCGAGTGACTTGAGTTAGACTGAGTGCCGATTCGCGTCTTGTGAATACCAATGGCACTTCCGAGTGGAGTCGCGCGTCCGTACTCGACTCAAGTCAAGTCGAGTTTGGAGTCGAGTAGGGGAATGTTTATGAATACGGCGGTTATAACTTATCATTTTCGGTGTTTGCTCTTAGTGGCATGCTTGCCTACGGGTGTCAGTTTCTTTTCTTTTTCGGGAAGTGTGTGTGCGTGCGGTGCTGCCTTGTGTCGACCGCCGAGCGACCAGTCCACTACGCCGGGCAAGTCAAGCCTTCGTCGTCTGTCGGACCCAAAACGTCGGTTCTTTGGACGTCATTCGAACTTTCCCCTGGACTTTGGGTCCAGGGGTGCTATGTTGCGCTTTATGGACTCCCTGGAGACTAGGGAGAAGGAAGTGACGTCAACAACGCAGCAAATGCAGATTGGATGTTAATTTTGTTTTCTTCCGTCAACATCCAATCTGCGTTGCTCTAGTCGTTGACGTCACTTCCTTCTTGCAAGTCTCCTGGGAGTCCAAAAGCGCAACATAGCACCCCAGCAGTGGAGAGTTTCCTTCCTCGGAACTTACACTTTCTTTGCGGCGGCGAACCTTGTTCCCGGCTGCATTTGTGCTGCAAGCAGCAAGTTGTTTCGCATTGTGTTGGGAATTGAGTGCCGTTTTGATTTTCTTCGTGGCCCCACTGCCCGAAGGTTCGCGAGTGTGATGCTGGAGTAAAGCGTGTTCGCATTTCGTACTGTTGGTGTGTGCGGGACAGTGAGCAGCACTGCATGTAGAAGACGGCGCCGGGAGAGAGGAAGACGAAGGGGCAAGACTCGTGGTGTGTGCGCGTGAACGAACAGTTCCAAGGGCGGTTCACAAACGGAAGAGCCAGTGCCGGGCAGCGACTTCAACAGAGATCCGGACCACAAGCCTTGGCCAACTTGAGTATCATAAAGTGTTTCTCTATGATAGCGCTCCTTGTGTGACTTCCTCGGAGCGGGTAGAACTCGGCCTGATCGGGCGATATTGATAGGCGACCCACATAACTGGCGCTCCCTACGTGGGGCCCGATCAGTCTGCCGTTGTTTCTGTTCGCTCCCAGGGAGTCCCACGAATCACAATTTCTAGATTAAGGTTTCCTTTGTTTTCCATTTGAATTTTTTGTTACTCCGCTGGACACCAGTGTTTACATTCTGCCGGCATGTCCAGGTTACGGAATAAGGCCGCCCATCCCGAGGCCTCAACCCAGTCAGTGGCGGATATTGACTCGGACGCGGGAGAAGGCACGAGTGAGCAAGCGAGCGTTGCGGCAGCGCTAGAGCCCCCAATTCCAGCGGTGAACACGGGAGACGTTAGCGAACTAATGCACGCCATGTCGCGCACGACGTTTACTAGACAGATGGGTTTGGCCCCAGGGGTGGTGAATCCCGCGCCTACGCCCGTGCCTCGCCCGCAGTTGAGCGTGCCGACGCCGACCTATTCGGGCTACTCTGACGCAGCATCGGTTCACGATTTCCTGCAGGACCTAGACGCATACATTGCCGCGTTGGGCGCATCGGATGAAACGGCCCTGATACAGATCGCCCAATCGCGGTTGACGGGTGACGCAGCGCGTTGGAGAACGAATGCGGAGGCCGTTCCTTTCGATGGCAGATTTCCGGGCACGATTCAGAGAGGAAGTTTCTGCCTCCCGACTATGAGATGCGGATCAGAGATAGCTAGCCAGCCGTATCACATCCGACGAGAGCCTCGTAGAATACATCCGCGCTCTCAGGAGCTCTACTCCAGAGCCGAACCTACAGCGTCAGACGCGGAGAAGGTAGCTATGGCGATCGCAGTGTCACCCTAATTTAAACCCTACTTGCACGGACGTGATTTCGCTGATCTGGAAGTACTCGCCAGAGAGGCGCGCACCGTTCAGGCGAGCTTACTCGCCGAGTTGATGTATCGCCCCCCTCCACACGCAGAGGAATCTCTGGAGCCGGGTTGCGCCAGGACAGGACAAGGCGTGGGAGCTTGGACGACTCACGTCGCCGTACATGGCCGTTACCGGACATAGGAGTGGCGAAACTGCTGTGCCCCGCGCCTTAGATCCCTTCACTTTTGAACAGAGACGCAGAGCAGCCAACGCGGGCTCTTCCAGGGCGCATCCCCGTATGGGAGGCGGCGCAGCGACCACCGCGGAGTCGCGAATCGTTACGAGGGTCGCGGAAACTACAATGACCCTCGGCGCGACACTGGACAGGTCAGGTGCTATAAATGCCATGAGCTTGGGCATATCAAGCGTCAGTGCAAATGGACGGCAGCTCCCCCCATGGGTCTCAGGAACGGGAGGAGGCCGGCGCCACTAATTGGACTTCCCGACTCGCGGTTGCCGGTTGCTGCCGAGGCCCCTCATCAGTCTGCCAACGGGCTGGAGTTGCGGTCAGCGACAGGTTGGTGTTTGCCCCGTCGGCATGTCGGACTCAGGTTTGACATCTAGAAGGGGCCGTACGTTGTGTCGAGATCGGTGGTAACATTACTGCGCACTAATTGACACCGGTTCGACCCTTTCCCTAATCGGCGACAGAGTCTACGAAGACTGTCGCCGAAGAGCACTTCACGTGCGGGAAGTTTCCACCACGCTGCGTTTAGCAGCAGGATCGGCTAGGGCACAAAGCGCAATACGCCTTCACCTTAGCCTCGACGGCAGACGAAGGAGGCAGCGTTTTCTCTATCTGCCAGGCATGCAAATTCCTGTGATTTTAGGACAGGACTTCGTCTGCCGGGAGGGGATTATCACAGACTTGAAAAATAACGGGTACCACTATAATCCGTCGAGTCCCCTTATCCCCTTTGCCGTCCCACCGAGTTTCGGTCAGGACACAGAACGCTCACTCGCCGGATCACGAGAGGAGCAAACATTAGCTGCGCGAGTCGTATCGGGAAACGTTGAGGCGATTGTCGCTTCTTACAACGGCCGTGAGAACAACGCGGAGGTAGCCAGACGCCTTGCACCGACACGCAGCTATGTTTACCGAGAGGCCGGACCGTCACAACATTTT
>JABSTQ010004479.1:0-13269 GCA_013358835.2 Ixodes persulcatus | reverse complement strand
GACTGTCGCGCAGCGCAGCAGAGCATGAGCTGGGGGTTCGCTGCCTTGTTTTGGTTTTCTCTAGCTCCTTGAAACATTATGAAGAAAGCCTAATGGCACACTTCGTGTTTCTGCCTACAGCTAACTTACCTCGATCTTTCTCCAGAAATTCCATAATCAGCAACCACGAAGAGAATTACGACTTGAGAACCTGCGGCACCGATTTTGGCTAGTGCTACACCTGAGCATCGCGCGAAAGTTTTGCAGCGATCGTCGCCGTCCCCGTAACGCCCCATGAATTTTCAAAGGTATAGAAACTCGAGCTGTCACGCACGATCAGTACCGGTCAGAGCTATCCGCGCGCTCGCACTTCATTCCTCAACCGCTTGTGAGCGAGTTAGTGAGCGGCGGCACAACCAACGAGTCAGCGATGTGCGACGGAGATTTCTCACTGTCTCTCGTCGCGTCGCTGGACTTTTGGACTTGTAGAAAACGTCGCTCTTCGCCTTGGTCACTCTCATGCGGTTTCGCCTCGTCGCGCGACTGACCGAGTGACAGCGAAGCGGATCGCCGTCTCTTCTCTCGTCGCTTAAATGCGACGAGAGAAGCCTAAATCGCTTAAATGCGGTTTATACTTTATCCCGTACTAAACGAAGCCGTCCCTCGCTAACAGCGGCGAGGACAAGAAGTCTTTAACTAGCACCAGGGAACAAGCCTGGCTCGCTACGTTCTGGACGCATCTTTGGGTGGACGAAGCTGCTGCGCGGGGAACAGGACACATCAGCGCCAATCAGCGCTCACCAGCTCACCCTTAACCGTTTTTTTTTTTTTTGTAGGTACCGGCGGGTGGGGTTGGTTTATCGACACTCACAAATAATTACCTTGTTTAAGCTTACATTCCACTAGGAGATGTATGCCTTCGAACGTTGTAAAGCATTCTTATCAACAAACTTTCGAGCGGGAACACTAAGTTATTTTTGTAATATTATTCCTTCTTAGGAAGTCATTGCGGAAATATGCGCCTTAAATACGCACGGTATATATGCCTCTGTAGCCAATGGCGTTAGCGATGAGGGGTTCTGTTTACGTCTAAGCCGGCAATAAAAAAATAAACAAAAGTTGAGGGGTTCTGTTGTGCGTTGTTGTTACGTTATGTACGTGACCATCGTTGTTGTTGAGTGCATCGTGTGCGTAATGTGTATGTGCGATGTATCTTACAGTGCAAACGAATGGTAAGCATGAAAGTTCGTGTTGGTATGTTGTAATACCACAAGAGTGAGTATTTTTTTTTTAAAAATAATATTGAATTGGATGGTAACAGCGCCACCTGGAGTAGTTTCTTTAAGCACTGGATAATATTTGTATATACAGTGCTTTTAGAGTTTGCTTGTGCACGTCATCTGGCCATGAATGGTGCAACTGTCTTCGTATTTTCTTTCGACTGAGTTTCGCATCAGCCGGTAGCATACTTTTGGCAAGTTGTAGAGGACCCTTCGGCGCACCGCATCGATTGTGCGGGTTACATATCGGCCTTAGAGCTCCGTATCCGTTGTGTAAAATTTGCGACGGAGAAACTGCTATATGAGAACGAGCACGAGTAAGTGACGCGAAATTGACAGATGCATTGTGGCTCAATGCGTCTTGACAATTTTTTTTTTATTCACGACGCGAAATTGGATTGGGGGAACGGATTTCCTTACCTCTACGGGCTGCCGGATTTGCAAATAAATATACGACCTGCAAAGCTCGTGTTCTGTGGTCATTGGGTGTTCATCGTGCCCTTGAACCGTCGGCTCGATTTGGGTGGGCTTGGTCGCTGCTAGGTGCTTTACGCGGTGCTTTTCTGTCGAGTGCTGTCGAGCTAGCAATAACAGACCTCCAGTGAGCGGGAGGCATTTGACTGTCCGCTTACTATCGGAACCCTTTGCGTCGCGGTGGAACTGGTGGAACGCCGATGGCGTGCCGGAAGGACCTATAATAGACGCTCGATTCGGAACAGCCATTTTGAAATGCGTCTGCGAATCGATGGAGCAGGAACTTCCTCTCTTGTTGAAGGGAGCAAGGGTACTGCGTTTCTGAAGGAACATATTGTCAGGTTCGTTCCTTCATTTAAGGCGTAATATGTTCACTTTTTTTTTCTAAGAGTGTACACTATCTGTCAGGGTACGTCGACGCCCTTGAATAGGGTCATCCATATCAATAGTGTAAAGGAACCCATCCTTACCACTTCATGAAGGAACCGCCTCCATATCATTTGTGGAGGGTACCGCATCCATCGTCTTAGTTACACACACACCTCACAGACCACGCACCGCTAATACGGGAACCCAGAGCGAAGCACAACCGGCGACGGCAGAGCTGCAACTGAGCACGCCCGCATTCCACTGCGCCGCGGCGAGTTCTCCTTTTTGGCTCCGCGGCAGCTGCAGAGGTCGGCATATTAGGTCGCCCTCACTCACCCTCATCCTCACAGCCGCACTCACCTAAGCCTCTCACTCACCCTCACCCTCACAGCTACACTCACCTTCAGCCCCCCACGCATCCTCATCCTCACAGTCACACTCACCTTCAGCCCTTCACTCACCCTCACTGAACCTCACGGCCCTCACGCCCCTCACCCACTCATGGCCCTCACGCCCCTCACGCACTCATGGCCCTCACGCGAATCACCACCCTCACGCCCCTCACTCACTCATGGCCCTCACGCCCCTCACGCACTCACCGCCCTGACGGCCCTCACGCCCCTCACTCACGCATGGCCCTCACGCACTCACCGCCCTCACGGCCCTCACGCCTCTCACGCACTCACCGCCCTCAGGCCCCTCACGCCACTCACCGCCCTCACGCCCCTCACGCACTCATAGCCCTGACGCCACTCAGACCCGTTTCAAATGGGCAATTTCGCCCAGAAACTTGACGTCGCAACACCAGCAACACGGGCCGCCGCGGTCACACACACATGCAGCAACCAATTGCTGCAATTTGCCATCATCATCATGAAATTTGATTTTTCTTGCACTATTTAGACACAAGGTTAAGCGCTATAAACGTGTTTTTATGCATTTAAATCTCGTTGAGAATACTAATGCTGTTTCTGAAACAGTTTCAAAAAGCGATCACTTTTAAACCAGAACCAAGTCTTTTGTTGTCATCATCACCGGCACGAGGTATCACGTGAAAATATCGCGAACCTGATTGGATGCAGCCGCTTCAAACGTCTTCGAATTGCTCCGAGTTGCTCGCTTGTTTCGAGCCGGACCCGATCTCAGCAATTCGTGTTGATCTAGGGAAAGCTAGAGAACAACCCTCCAACAACACCAAAATTGCTGAGGAAGTTGCTACGTCTGAAGGGGGCATCACGCACTCACCGCCCTCACGCCCCTCATGCACTCATGGCCCTCACATCCCTCAAGCACTCACCGCCCTCACGGCCCTCACGGCCCTCACACCCCTCACGCACTCACCGCCCTCACGCCCCTCATGCAACCATGGCCCTCACATTCCTCAAGCACTCACCGCCCTCACGGCCCTCACGGCCCTCACACCCCTCACGCACTCACCGCCCTCACGGCCCTCATACTCCTCACGCACTCATGGCCCTCACGCCACTCACCGCCCCCACGCCCCTCATGGACTCATGGCCCTCACATCCCTCAAGCACTCACCGCCCTCACGGCCCTCACGGCCCTCACACCCCTCACGCACTCACCGCCCTCACGGCCCTCATACTCCTCACGCACTCATGGCCCTCACGCCACTCACCGCCCCCACGCCCCTCACGCACTCATGGCCCTCACACCCATCACGCACTCACCGCCCTCACGGCCCTCACGCACTCACGGTCCTCACAGCCCTCACGGCCCTCACTCACGCTCACACTCATAAATTTTCCTGGTTCAAAAACTCACTCACCCTCACCTCACCCGTGAAGATGAGTGTGAGTGAGGGTGAGGGAGGACCCCCAAGAGTGAGGTTTGCTGAGGTATGGGCAGCTGTGCGCGTGACTGACGAAAACGAAATTGCTCGTTTTGACGAAATCCCCCGATGGGTCAGCTTGTCAGCTCAGGGAAGACGGAGAAAGGGAGAGGTTGAAACTTGCTGAAGTCAGCGCTTCGGAACTATGGGAGCGTCGCACACGTCACCCTCTCGCCCTCCTTCTCCCTCTCTCCCCCGCGCTGACATCTAAAAGACACCGCCAGGTTTTGACAAAACGAGCCTTCTAACGATGACGCATCTATAACGCCATAAAAAACACTTGTAGCATGCGAATTGGTGATCGTGTATAGAATGCCGTTATCAAGTGTAAAAAAACTACATTAAACAATCTCATAGATGTGTTAATGATCGACTGAGGGAGCATTCATTATCTGTAAATCACCCGCTGCGCGCCATTGAGCAATTCATTTTGACAGGTATCGGTGCGCCACGAAGTTAGAAAAAAAATCAAGATAATGTTGCGCCACGACAAGATAAAAAAAACGAGAGAGATTACTGAAGCATATGACATATCACGATGTAAGGAGGCTACGTGTGTCTTAGCGCCCTCTGTTGCGCTGTATCAGAAAGGGATGAGCACCTTATCTAATGGGAGCCTATAGTGTGTGTTGTCGTCGGTGTGATAGATCATTTAGGAATTTCGCGGATTTCATGCTTTGCTAAATAAAAATATCAGTTGTCATATTTTCGTTTGGCTTAAGTCCAAACTCAGCCGACGGTACGAGCGAATGGGACCAATAAAACAGCGCCAACAGTGCAAATCACTAGGCCTTTTCTGTTTAGGTTTGATTGATCGAAGATAGAACACGTACTTAAACATCACGAATACCTTATCGTGCACTTTTGACGCCGTTTGATTCTTCCCATCACTCCATAGTGTCGGCTGCGTCTGAGCCTAAGGTAAAATGAACTATAGTAAGCGCCTGGTCTGTCTGTGTTTTCTTCTGGTCCGTTGTCCTTTCGCGCTGTTTTCTCGTTTCAATGCGTCACCGAATCGCCCAGATTTACACGCATCTAGTACTTTTATAAACCGGCGCCAAGAATATTAACTATGCTGAATGAAACTGAGACTGGGGCAAAAATGAAAGCATAGGTCGAAGGAACAGAAAAGCACAGGACGACGTCTCAAACTCAGCTACCAGGTTTATTTAGTCCACCTCCTTATATAGCCCACAATCACCACCACCAACACAAAGGTGCAACCTCTAACCAGTTCAAACGCCTATCCCTCCAATCAGTCTCAGGTTTATTCAACCTAATTAGCATTCACCAGCTCGCCTGCACCCTTATATTATTAACTATATCTGTTTGCACCTCAAGAACCGTAGTAAAAAAGCGCTTCTGGTCAAGAGGTCCAACGAGTCAAAAGATCCAACGAGTCAAAAGCTCCAATAATGGATCTTATGACTTGTTGGATCTTTTGACTCGCCAGACACGAGTCAAAAGATCCAATGTGGGTCAAGAGGTCCAACGAGTCAAAAGATCCAACGAGTCAAAAGGTCCACGGCGAGTCAAGAGGTCCAACGAGTCAAAAGATCCAACGAGTCAGAAGGTCCAATAATGGATCTTTTTACGCGTTGGATCTCTTGACTCGGCAGACATGAGTCAAGAGATCCATTGCGGGTCAAGAGCTCCAATTACTCGAGAACTGCCGCTTCATATTGCAAAGGAGTCACGGAAAGCCCCTCACCGCCCCTTCCCTAGTCGCGGGGAGGCGTTGTACAGTAGGAATCAGTTCAGTATACTGAACTGATTCCTACTGTACAACGCCTCCCCGCGACTTTTATCGCATAATGCTCAGCACCCCTTAGAAAATGTCAGCGGGTGCTTAAGCCCCCGTTTCCCCCCGGTTCCGGGGTCCCTGACGCACTAGATTCTTTGAACATTAAAATCATTTCACGGCCCCTTTAAGGAGTCATGAAACGTTATCGGGTTGGAACGTTCATGACTTTGCCGGTTTGTACTGGTCCCAGCCTGGCATAAGTATAATCGCAGAGACCGCCACTGATTCAGAAACTTCTCTGTCGCGGTGAAATTGTGAAATCGCAAAGATAAAAGGGCACTATTTCCTTCAGTCTTGCCTTTGCAAAGCTGAATGACGTGATTGTGGAATCGAAATCAACCGACTGACGACAGTCAAGCGCGGCTCATGCATGGATTGGACATGAGAACTACGTGAGCACTCGCCTTCAGCTCGTAACAGTCAATGCCTCAGCGAACACTCGGGTAGTGGCTTGTGTCCAACCACAGCGGTGATGAGAATAGCCCAACTCCAACAGTGACTGAGTTGAGGACACGTTCTCTACTTTGTCAAACCCCGCACGTGGGTTTCACACGTTAAATTTTAAACGTTAAAGGTATAGAACAGGCGCCGGGCCACGTGGCCGCTTGTTCTGGCTCTGAGTTGAGGGGATGAACGATGCTTATATTTCTCAAATTTATTTAGTGACTGTGCTTAGAAAGAAAAAATTATGCAAGTTTATGCAGTGATTAAAGTTAGGGAGTGATTCTAACTAGCATTTAGCAAAAGTAGAAAAATCGTTTCAAGGCTCCTTTAGGATGCGCCTTAGATGGCCACTTCGAAGAGAGGAACACCCGATAATTCACCGGTTCTTTTCGTGCAGGTAAGATATCGAACTTGGCCAATGGGAAGACAAATGAGGAAAAATAATAAAAAAATAGTGATTTAAAACATAGATATTTTTTTAAAGGCGGGTTGATATTATGGTAAACTTTTCGTTTTTAATAAGCTTTTAGGTTCGACACAAGATATAACGAAATTTAAATTAGCATTTGATAAGCGGTCGCTGTAATGAATCATGGGATGCAAGGCTCAAAATATGTCGCGAAAATGTGGAAAGTACAATGGTTTTTTTTTTTTCTCTGCTTTATTACGTCAGAATAAAATAATTCAGTTTGCACGAACAAAATCGACTAGGTGCCGTACATTAAAATGATAAGTAATATAAAACTTCCGTGATAATGCAAAAAAAAAAAATATATATATATATCGGTACTATCGCGGTACATCGAAAGACGAATAAAACTGTGCATGGCTTTTTATCAATGCTGCTCAACCTGAACACGAGCCAGTGAAGCGTGTGCATGCACAACAAGACAAGTGGTACTAGGTACTTCTCTAACTCTGAAATGCATCGAACACAAAGGTGTCCAAGACGTCGCGTTCTCGGCTTCTAGCATAGGCTGCGGTCCATCCTTAGGTGAAGCGGATTATAGCCTCTTTAGGTGCACCACGCAGAGTGATTACACGAACGTAAGCCGATTCTGGTTCTCCGTATAGCGTGGTGCCAGTCAGCAGTCATGCTGCACTGGCCGGCAAGATTCTGCGACATGTTGACCCTCTGGATGACTGCCAAACATTACACTGTCGAAATGATCCACATAACCCTTCCTCCCGGTTGAGCCCATGCTGCGTATAGACCAACGCGCTGTTTCCATACAAGATCTCACAAGGTGTGGGAAAAGGCAGAGGGGATCGGTGGCCGAGTTCGAAGAAGACGACGAGCTGAACGGCCGCGTTGGAAATGGGCTCCGCAAAGGAAATTTGATCAGCTAAGCCTAGCCGGGAATATTCTGAAATCATTTCTGCTTCTGTCCCCCCTGTACCAAGTACAACGGAGTACAAGATTTTACTGCCACCTCTTCCCAACGGTAAGCTGCTTGAAAACTCACTGATTCTTCATGGGGACCCATCAGCCCGGCCATACCGCATCGACGACTTCGGTCCTGCTTTGAAGAAAATCATCAACCCAAACGAGCTAGCTTCGCTTGGGGCCTACCAGTACAATCATGTGTGGCTGCTCACAGTGCGTTCTGCCAAAGAAAAAGAAAGATTGCTGCAGCTCCGAGAGATCCAAGTAAAGAACAAGACATGTTTGATAATAGACGGGAGCAAGACTGCGCTGTCCATGAAGGTGCACTGGGTTCTAACTAGCGTCCCAGATGCAAACGTAGCCAGCGCTTTCTCTACGTTTGGAAAAATAAAAAGCATCGTTCGAGACAAGTGGCACTACTCCGGCTTCGAAGAAGTAGAGATGACCACAAGAATACTGTCAATTGAATTGAACGAAGGGGTGACTGCGGACAGCTTGCAGCATCAGCTCAAGATTCTGGGAATCACCGTACTTGTCTCCGTACCTGGCAGAGCACCGCAATGTCTACGATGCAGGCAAATCGGACACGTCCGAGGCCAGTGCCCCGCTCCCTGGTGTAGCGTATGCCGAAAATTCGACCACGATCCCGAAGACTGTATTCAAACGTACGCCAACCGAACGGCTGCATCTCTCCAGATTCCTACAGAAGACTTGATGGACGCAGAAGAAACAGCACAAACAGAAATGTCGGCAGAGGTCAGTACCGCTCACAGCACAGCCCACTTAGAGGCAGTCTCACGGACTGCATGAGAAGTGCGAAGACAGGTCGGCGTCGTCACGCTCTGCAACGAAGAAGGCAGTGAGCAATGTTGTCATCACCAACTCGTTCACAGCCCTTGTCTCTGAAGACCAAGCTGAAGACCAAGCTGAAGAGCCAATGAAGTCAGACGAAGAGGCAGTCCGAAATGGATGAAACCAGCGACAAAAGAAATGCTTGGGAAAAGAAAGGGAGAACAAATTCTGTGCACGTCAGATCCTGGCTCCACATCTCAAGGGGAGCGGGCGGAGTCAAAGAGGAGGAGGAAGAGGCGAACAAAATCGTCATCTCCCAAAGCTCCCATCAGCGAGCAGGATTCCATCCTATCCGGCCACGATGACCTGAAGAGTGAATTAGTTGGTGTACTTTGAAATTCCTAAGGCTGCACGACAAAAGGACACTGACTGACCTGACGGAGATAGTCATGGTTTTAGGCCTACATGCGCTATGGCGGTCAAGAGTAGACATGACCGATCGAGTGCACACTCAACCCTAAACCTGCGTAACGACTCTTTGCTAACAAATTGGACTGGATTATTTGAACTTTAGAACCAGTTGAAATAGAAAAACAATCTGAGAAACACTCTGGGAAAAGGTCAAAAGGTAGCACCAAATTTTCATGCTTCGAGAAGACTATCCGTCGCATTCGCAAGTGCCTCACTCTAAAATATTTTTTAAGATCTTCGAGTGTAATACACATCCAGAGCTGAGGTTACTGCACTCTTTAACAATGTTGTAACCTTTAACTGATTTACTTTGCAGCTGGGTCATTGAATGGAATGTCTAAATTATGTAACATTCGTTTTTTTGTTCTAACATATGTATATACCTTTTTTTCCCATTCTCGCTACTTATGTTTTTAACCTGTAAATAAACATTTGCTAAAAAAAAAAAAAAAAAACAGGGATCGGTGGCCGAGTGGGCTAGCGCACACCAGCTCGGAGCACGTGGAGCGAAAGCTCGCGCTGCAGAACTCAGGGATCCTGGGTTCAATCCCCACCCCTGCCCGTTTCGATCTGGATGAGCATCGTACCAGCGTGCGGTCGTGTATCACTACTGCGTGATGCACGTTAAAGACCCCAGGCTAGCGGTTGTACTGCACTGGCTAAATTGCTCATCTACAGCTGGGAAACTCGTCGCCCGTCAAGGCAGACCAAGTTCTAGGCTGTATAAACATAAACACAACCCAATTTTTTTTTTTTTTGTGGGAAAAGGCGCAGTTTTCGCACGAGGTGGGGCCACTGCACGTGCGCAGGGAGCGCGTCAAGTGGGCCGTCTGCGCGTGCGCAATGCCGATAGCAGCACCACCGCAGGGGCGGGACGTCAGCACCACGTGTTGGTCTATACGTGCCTCGTAATTCAGTCAACATTTAACTGTTCGTTGATTTCTAAATTCAAGAAACACCCTACGTCCCCACTACCGTGCAGCGTGCACAACTCTCTGGAAATTCCTGCGTTAGTCAAGCATACCGCACGAAGAGATTGCGTTGGTCACCATCCGATTAAACTGGAAAACGCAAAGCGCCGTGACACAGCCAGCCATTCAGTATCCCAAAATCTGTCGTCCCCGAGGCCACTGTATCCTCTTCTCTCATCTCCCTCTTTTTGTTGCTGTTATTGACCGGGATCCCACACTGCTTCAGTGCAGTGACCGTCACTCCTCCTTGCACCCGAAAGCCGTCATCATCATAGTTTACCTTCTTCTTTTCCTGCTCTTCTTCAAAGCCCTTTTCCCTTCCCCAGTGATCGGGCCAGAGAGTCAAGAGGTCCAACGAGTCAAAAGGTCCAATAATGGATCTTTTGACTCGTTGGATCTTTTGACTTAGCCAAACACGAGTCAAGAGATCCAATGTGGGTCAAGAGCAAGAGGTCCAACGAGTCAAGAGATCCAACGAGTCGAAAGATCCACGGCGAGTCAAAAGGTCCAACGAGTCAAAAGATCCAACGAGTCAGAAGGTCCAATAATGGATCTTTTGACGCGTTGGATCTTTTGACTCGTTGGACCTCTTGACTCGGAATTGGGGGGGGGGGGGGGGGGGGGGGTCCTTTCAAGTTCAGGAGGCGACTCAACGAAGTGTATGTGATGAAAAGTTCGTGCCCTTATAGTGACATTAGTTTCCTTTATTTCTTTTCTAGCATAAAGTTTTTTGTTTTTTTTTTAATGATAACTCCCTAATGCTCGAAATATGTCCGTTTGTCCATTCCCCCGCTATATTTATCGGAAAAATTGATGTCACGTTACTTCCGGTCACTTGAAACCACGACTTCGCACCGCGACGTCGATCTCCTTGCCGAATTTAGTGGGAAATTAATAAACCGGATATTCTTCGCTCCTCGGACCACTGTTCAATGTCTTCTAACACATTTAAACGATTGCACCTTAAAGGAAGCTGATGAGGTCCTTGAACTCGAACAAACAGGAAAAGTCGTAAAGTAGACGTCCTAAAAATTGTGTCCTAAGTTTTTTTTTCGATCTTAGTAGTAGGAGCGGCGCAAAAGTCAATTAAAATTTCGACGTAGACTCGCCCGTTGCGATGTGTCGACAGTAGGAAAGCGCGAGAGCGGAGGGGAAAAAAAAACTAGAAGTGACGTCATCAGCGGGGTCAGATGACCCTTGCTCGCCACGTGGATGACGTCACGACGTTCTGGACAGATCACAGGCGGCAGAGGGATCGCCGCATGCATGGCCAGCGGCAATCGCTGCGAGCATTTTTCAATATAATGCGGTTTACTTCTGCCCAAAATAGCGCGATAACTGAATTCGCGGGACAAAAAACAATATAAAAGTCCGCTCCTAACTCGGATTTCTTGAAAGATGCTTCAGTTTCCTTTTAAATCTGCATTTATGCATGAAAACCTCAAAATACAAGTCCATTATGTTTTTTTGCTAAGAATGTTTTTAATATAGCGTTTTTTGTTGTGTTTTGTTTGAGCGACATAACTGTGGTTTATTGCGAAGTCAAAATTTGAGCAGCTTCCGTCGGCACAGATGATATGTGCCAGGATCAGAGGTATAGCTGATCTGTGTTCACAATTGTTTGCGGTTTTATAGTTGCTGCTCAAGCGCGGTTGAAACAAGCCTGAGAGCGCGGTGATTCCTGCAAGCATGTCGCGACTCGTGAAACTGAAGATATCCAAAAGGGCCGGTTGAACTAGCATTTCCTGTAACACGTTCCCGAAGCGGTGCAACAATTTTGTACTTTTAGCAAATACTGTTTAGGATCATTTCTCAATGTCATAACCTTCAGAAAAGAAAAAACAAGATGTGCAAGTTTCACTTGCCTTTTTTCTTTTCACGCAGCGGCAGTCGCAGAAGAAAAGGAAATTAGAGCCGCATTCAACTCGCAGCCAGAGCAAGTGGCCGCGTGATCTGGCGCCGATTATGGGCCACTGATGTTTATCGTATGCACTCTCTGGGGTTGGCAAAACTCCGGGCACGTGCTGAGTTCCATATAGCGTTAAGGCCGGTTCAGACACTTGCGTTTGAGTGCGTTTCGTCGAGTACCGAAAGCGAGTAACCGCACATCTGTGCTTCGTATGAAGCGTGGAATCCAATTCAAGGAATCATCTCGGCACGCGACATAAGCAGCAGGGATCCTGGTTTCTCGCTGCCGCAACGCAGTCAAACGCAGTCAAACGCAACTGTCTGAACCAGGCTATAGCGTGTTTCACATGCAGCGGTTTGGGCCCTAGAGCGGCGCGATTCTGCCGTCGCGGCCTCTGGCCAGCACCAGCGGTTGAGCGGCACGAGCGCCGAGAGGCAAAAATCGCGCCGCTCTAGGGCCAAATCGCTGCATGTGAACCAGGCTTTAGGCTTCGCTACTCCATCACCGCAGTCAACACTTGAGCTGCTAACCGAATGCTCTTCGGGGCATTGATTAACACGCTGTATTCCAGCACCATCTATCCAAGCTTTTTTTTTTTTTTTTTTTTTGAACGCTTTTGTGTGAGGTGATTTCATAAAGAACGCGTCTCCCCTTAGACGAACTCGCTACGAAATTTGTAAGCTCACGGCAACCACAAGGCTTCGCGACATTGGTATGCACGACCGCTTTCCCGAGTGAAATGAGGAAAACATCTCCAGAAAGATGTGCGGTGTAAGGAAAGTAACTGGGCATCCTTGGGTGCAGTCACTTCTTTCAACCTTTTGTCGTCACGTTCGTTTTTTTTTTTTTCTTTCTGTTTGGTTTGCATATGCCGGCATGTGTTTTTTATATATGTATATATATTTGAAAACGATAGAGGTGCTCGCACTGATGTCACTGTACCGGATTACCGGATACTTCGTGTGCCAATTATTACGTAGCAAAATAAATAGAGAGTTTTAGGGAACCGGAACAAAATACGATCGATAAACAAAGACGATCGATACCTTGGATCGGGCGAGTCGACCGATCGTGTGCCTCGAAACGGCTTTGGGGAACCGTATTTGCAGACGATAGCAGACGATCGGTACAGGTCGCGCCCCCTGGCAACGGAAACCGCATCGGCTTCGTTGAAAATGTAGATATTTGCGTTTGTTTGTACAAATCGCAGCAACTGAAGCAAATAAAAATCTCATCCTAAAAAATATAGAGAAACTAAACTATGTATACCTACTTATAGTTCGTCTCGATATTTTACTGGAATGAATGCGCTTACGTAATACAAAACCTGGCGCTCCATGGCGTGTCGCCACTGGCGCTGCGAAGTTCTAAAATGTTCGTCTGCTAAAAAAGCAGGCGAGCTTTCTGACAACAAAGACGCTCGTTCTTTTTGACGATGACTTGGAGTTGGCTCTATTTCGGCGGCAAACAATGTTACAAACCGTTGGCGGCAAGGCCTTTTGTACGACTCGTTGTCAGTTCACAAAGAGAGGCGCTT